>CM070595.1:20592352-20792352 GCA_036346395.1 Hsuehochloa calcarea | reverse complement strand
CCGCAGGCTCAAACCCAATGCACAGTAGCCCGACCGAGCCACTTGGCGAGCCATCCGAACCAAACCCTCTCGGGTGCTGACCCTCCAATCCAGATCCAACGGCCGATCTCCCGCGCGCGCGCTCGTTCCTTCCCTCTCTCTCTCCCACTGGGTCCCACCTGTCGAACATGTCTTCTCCCTCGCGCTGGCACTCGTGCAGAAGCCGAGCGCCACGCGCCGTGCGTCCTCTGCGGAGCTCCGTCACCGTCGTGACCGTCCCCGAGCTTCCCTAGCTAACGTCGCCTCTCCTCCGTCCAGTTGCCGACTATAACCTGTCTCCCAGCTCTCTCTACCCCCTCACTTCTCCTCTGTTGACCGAGGAGAGGGACGTCCAACCCAGCGCCATTCCCGCGTAAGTTTCGAGCTCCCGACCCCCATCTTTGCTATCTTCGGTGCCATTTCTATTTTCTCTAAGCCTCAGCTTTGGTGTTGCTTGTAGCCCCCGGAACGCGACTGTGTCTTCCTCAGCTCCGGTTCACGCCCAGAGCTTGCACCCGAGGACACCGCTGTTCTACCTTCGCCTCCGGTGAGCTACTTGCTAACTCTCGCGCGTCATATCAAGTCTTTGAGCTCGAGTATGAGTTCCCCTCACCCAATTCTGACAATGCACGACAGGAACTCGCGAATTCGAAGCTTGGTCCATTTCGGTCGAAAACCAAACTCTTCGTCTCCCACTTTGACCTGGTAAGGCATTTGTCAATTCTCCGCTACTAGAGCACACCCTAGGGATCTTTGAGCTATCCGTAAGCTTCCATGTCTTCCTGGTTGCTCAGGGCGTCTTCTCCACGTTGACCGCATCACCGCCGTGGACCTCACCGTCGCCAGCACAGCTCCGTCAATCTCTCCTGCCCTCCAACGCTAAGGTAGCTCCATGGTTGTCCCTAGTAGCTTGGGCAGACGCTGTTGGACCTTTGCGAAGGTTTATTTCGCGCATGCACCGTTGCCGTATGTACGCCGCCGCTCCTCTCCGACGAGCCGTCGGCATAGGCCACCTCAGGTGTCGCCGCCACCTCCCAAAGATGCACATGGCTATTGCGCAGCTGTAGCAGTCCTTGGCCGGCAACGCCGTGGCCGGAATCGCCGGTAATACACCGGCGAATGCAGCTCAGTATTGTCGGATTACCGACAATACTGTAGCAAAGCCATTAAGG
The DNA here is from genome assembly GCA_036346395.1 of Hsuehochloa calcarea. NCBI lineage: Eukaryota > Viridiplantae > Streptophyta > Magnoliopsida > Poales > Poaceae > Hsuehochloa > Hsuehochloa calcarea. The sequence goes on along the minus strand of CM070595.1, from coordinate 20,791,162 downwards.
CGCTAATCTCAATTACTCTTATTAATGGTGTCTAAAGGGAATAGATGATCCTATGACAGGTGGGCCCCGTGCACAGAAATTGGAATTATTAAACGAAGACTGACAGGTGGGACTGGCCACTTAAGCGCGTGTTCACTGTGCTGTGAACCGCCCGTGGATTCGCGGTCCACGCCTTGTGCGAGAGAACCCAGCCGACAGCGTGTCCCTTTGTCAAAGTGGGAAATTAAAATCCCCGGGTAAACATGAAATGGTACTGTTGGCCGGGCCCGCAGGTCATTGACTGCGGCTAAGTAAAGCCTCGGTGAGAAGAGTAATAATCAATTAATGAATTTCAGAATATATTTATTGGTAAACTGAAAAATGTGATTAACTTCAAAAATGCATAACAAATTCATTTTTACCCAAAATGGGACGAAACCAGTGCTGGTAATTTTTAATTTTGATGAAATTTATTTTAAAGAAGGTTGCAAATTTATCTTAGTATCAGAAAATATAGTTTTGGAAAATGAGCATTTAATTGTTTATCTTTACAATAGAAAAATGGTTATAACTTTGAAAATTCATAACTTTTGCATGGAAACTCCTATTGAGATGAACCAATTTGCAGTGGACTCACAATAATATTCCCAATTTATCTATGAAATTATTTACCTCCCCACTGTTCTAGAAATTTTGGTCAAAACTTTAAATTTAATAAAATGCATTTTCGGGACACACAAACTTTAAACGACCATAACTTTCACCTACTAAATCCAAATGGAATAATTCTTGTACCTAAATTCATATTAAAACATAAACTATCTACTGTAGAAAAATCATGCATTTTGGATCACTTTTATTTTTATGTTATTTCTCGATGTTTATCGATATTTCCGTTCTCTAGATACCGACGAAATCATCGGAGATTATTACGCCACCGAGAGTGAACATGTAACACCCTGACTATAAGGAAGTCAAGATGTCACCTACAATCACTACTCTTTAGAATAATAACATCAAAACGCATGACAAGGTGAAGGAATTAATAAGGATATACGGAAACAAGGATTCATCATCAAGTTTAATCAACGGAATGGAAATAAACAATTCAGAGGGATACGGTAGTTATGACCAAAATGGCTTATTACAATTCAACACAAGACATAAATAACGACAATAAAAGTTCTCAAAATATTTGGATTATGGTAGTGAGTGCATCGTGTTGAACTACCCTCCACGAGATCATTCTTCCTTGTCATTTACCTAAATAAAACAACAAAGCAAGAATGAGCCAAAGACTCAGCAAGTACTTGTATGTAACAATCAAACATACCATGAACAATTTATCACAATCATAACTTGAACATTGATTGGAAACAACTTTATGAATGGATGAAGTGAAATGATGCATTGAAGGAATTTGACATATTGCAGCATATACCGGTATAGCGAGTGAAACACCCGTCGGTGTTCACTTAAAATAACCGTATGAAGAACGTTTCATACGGTCGTCCAACGTGGCCCACATTGGAATGGTGGACATGTCCAGAGAAAGTTGGTGGACGGGTCCTCATAAACTCCGCCAACTTGGATGATCCATTGTGACCATGAGCAACTGGGGTTCCATTGTGATGCTGATTGTTGTTGCTCTGGTTATTCATAGCTTGCATCCGATTCATCATGGTGTACATCACCGGGTCGAGCAGTGTCATGAATGCTCCAAAATTCGCAGATCGATCAAGGTGCTTGTGGTGGAACCGCTTCGGGATTTGCTCCGCCCTTCCGATTAATCGGAGTATCGTAACCACTTGCGCAGACTTGACGAGTCTGAACCATCTGGTGAATTTCCAGGGGTTAGATAAGGTAGTAAGCACGAGATAAGTTGTAGAACTAAGCGGGGTAGGTAAAACCCAACATATTTTAAGAAAGCTCAACTGAAACTCTTATATTGATTAAGATAATAGTATGGCTTGCAACAAATGCCTAAGGGCCTTTTGTACTCATACTTGCACACAAAAATAAGGACGAACTTAAGCACACCAAACTACCGCCTAAAGGGCGACTCAAGACACAAAGCGGCTAAGCTCAAACAACGCGAACAGACTACTCAATCAAATAGCCTCAGTAGCCTTGACGGTGCTCCCGCTCTTGAGACTCGAAAGTGAGTGGCATCCTCGCAACCGATCACGATGTCCCGGGATGGTGCAATAGGAGCAGTGTCCCCGTGCGAGTCTGCCGCTGGTGCTTCGGCTCACGCCTCTGCTGGCTCTTCTGGTTCAGCCGGTCCATCAGCTTCTTCTGGGTCTTCCTCTTCAGTGTCTTCTTCGTGATCGTGTCGTCCATAAAGAGTTTCTTCTAATATGGCGATCCTTTCTTCAGCTCTCTGAAGAGTCTCATAGGTACACTCCATCTCTGTAGCGGCTAACTCCAACGATTCTTCTTGAGCAGCGGCGAACTGGGCAAGATGCACGACGGTGGCGTTGTCTTCTCCCTCCGTAGACGGAAAACGTGCAGCAAGATCCACGTCGGAAGTGCGGGGTGATAACGAAAAGCGTGTCACGAAGCTCTCGAGAGTAAATGTTGCAGATCCTCAGGATGGCAAGGCGTGAAGACTCCTGGATTGCTTCAATCCAAATACTCCTTCGAGCTGAGATGTTCAGTGGTTTGCTTGCCTTGGTGTTCTGCCTGGCGTAGACGGTCAAATGGCAGATCACTCCACGATCTCGGCCGTTCACAATCCAAGCACTGCCACGGTACAATAGACGATCGAACCCTCCAAGTACTTGTAGCAACTTCCAAAGCTCGGCGGCAAGTCCTCCCTTGCGCTCTCCATAACTCTGAAGACGAGGCATCTGTCAATATGGACAAGGATATGAAAACAACTTTAAAACAGCGGGGAGAGAAAGAATTTCAGCAATAGTTGAGTCAAGAGAGACATGAGATGAGTTAAGGAGTTCAATTAATCTTGCAAGTTAATTTTGCTTTAGAAAATAGTTTGGACTCACTAAGAACGGCCAATCTAACTAGGGTCAAGACCTACAGTCAGTATGGCTCTGATACCACCTCTGTCGGGACCCAAATATGCATATCTGGACCCTCTGTGTATTCTGCACTAGTCCAGGATCACGCTAGTGCACACAGTGTCAACATTGATGAAATATCACATCCATACAACGAATATAAGAATAAACGAGTACTTTTAAGTAACAAATAACTGTTGGGACCTTACGGTCGAGTTTTACATTTATTAAGCCATGCAAGGCTGACAATAAAGAAATAAACTGCAGCGGAAACGAAATAAACTCCGGTGGCTCCCATCAATTTACCACAGCAACCGATCTGGGATCAAGACCCTAACGCTCAACCTTCGTGAGAACTCTTCTTCAAAAGCAAAGACGACTCCTCTACTACATTGATTTGTTTAGCAAGAGTGAGTACACACCGTACTCGCAAGTCATACCACAGAATGCATTTATACATGATGGCTTATTCCAAAGGAATGGCTTCTGTAGTTATTTTGCAGAAATGCAACGTTTGCAATTGAATACAAATAATAGATTGAAAGCATAATTCAAAACAAATAGACAATAATAGGTTAACAATTGATTTCACAAAGTACACACAGTCTAATCAAGTTCTTGCACACAGCTGAACAAGTTATCTCACACACAGTGACCCTTCCCAATTGTTTTATGAAAATCTACCCTCGTGTGAAATTCCCGAGCATGTCCATAACCGAGGACGCGGCTATTCGAATAGATTGGTTTAAACACTCTGCAGAGGTTGTACACTTTACCCACACGATGAAACCAACCGGATCAGAGTTGATCACAACAAAACCTTTCAGAGACTTCATCTCAAACAATGACACTCTGGTGTGCTTTTCGTCAGTCAATTTGTACACACACTTTGGAACGACACACACCATTGGACGGGGATGCGTGAATCGTCCGCGATGTGACATATCACACCTCCACCCATCACATAGCTTAAATACAACTGAGTTGTCAATGTCAAGACTCCATAACTTACTAAGTCGGGCCCGGCCCATACTAGGCATGTGGTCGTGCAAGAAGGCCCAGTTCAATGGCGCACAAAGTTAAGTCCTTAATTGACCAAGGCAAGACTTCCAGATTTTAACCCAAATCACAAAGTTTATATCACATGATCCACCATTCACACGAATCCACCACTTGCCTCGGTCTAAATCTTTTCCCACCCGTTGATTAAGTGCAACACATGCCATCAACGAGTAACAAAGACACAAAGACACACAGATTCATCACACGTTCCATAATCACTTAGTCAAATTTATAATTGCAACTCTCACATGAAATGATGACTCGTGGCATGGCTAAGCAGTCTAATCGTATCTAACCAACCCACGTTGGTGCTACAATAATACCAACTAATAATTAACCAACCTAGGGTGACAAGAGATCATGGCATACAATAGACAAGGTGGCATATAACAATTTGGATTATTATCTACACCCAAAAGCATTTAAATAAATACTTGAAATAGAATGCAATACATTGAAACAAAGTATTTTGAAAACTGGGTTCAAAATGATCAAAGGTATAACTTGCCTTGGAATAGATCTAGATATTGGTCTTGGTCTTGAGGTGCTCCTTCTTACGCAAAATTCCCAAGTATCGACGTCTACCATAAACGAGACAAAAGAAACAAAACAAATAAATAACAGAGGCAAAACAAACTCCAAAAATTAAATAAAATTCATAAATAAATAGATCTGAATTTTATATGAATTTACAAATTTGAATGGGCTCAATCGGCGTTCGGATGCAAAAGATATGGGCTTTGGAAGATTAGAAAAATCAATTAAACCCTAAATTGGATTTTCTCGAATTTCCCGAATTAATTTTTATAAAGGAAAATCGAATTATTGCGCAATGCTTGCGTCAGCCGAGAATTTCCGGAAAAAGAAATATATTAAAATACCGTACTGACAGGTGGGACCCATCGTCACCTCTCTACCACGGTGGATCGGGTCCTCCGAGCCGAGGAAGAGCCGCGCGGTGAACCGGGAGGCGTGGCGCTGATGCGGCAGCCACGTAGGCGACACGCCAGCACAGAGGGGGATGTGGCTGCACACGTGGGCAGCCACGGAGGCAAAACGCCGGCGACACTCCGGCGACCATGGATACAGCGGATGACGGCGGCTCGGCGGAGGCGCGCGACCGAATCGCGCAACCGGCAAAAGCGGTGACGCGGTCGCTACTCGCCGGAGATGACCAGAACGGCGGCGACGACAAGAAGAGCGGCGGAGCGGTGCGGCTGATGGCGGCGACGACGAGCGACGGCTTCCCGAGGGCAACGAGCGTGCGCACGGGGTAGCCCTTGACGCGGCGAACACGGGGGTGGGTGTGGCGACGGCCGGTGCTCACCGACGGCGACTTAATCGGGCGAAGAAGCTCACGGCGGCGCGGAGGTTGGAGCTCGATTCGGTGAAACGGCGCTCGCTAGGGTTGGAGACTTTGGGAAAAGGCGGTACCGGAGGGGCGATCCTCGTGACACGGCGTGGCTTTAAATAGGGCCCGGGAACACTAGAGTCCGTGTCGAGGACGGCGGTGGCGCGCGCGGAAGAATCGGAGTCGGGCGCGAGGAAATCGGAACGGAGACGAAGACGACGGCGGTCCCACGGCAGCGGCAAAGAAGCGAGGGCGCAGCGAGGTAACGGCAACCGATCGTCGGGATCAAGGGCTCGGAGCGAGCGGCGAGCGCATGCCAAGCGCGCGATCGCGAAGGGGGACACGCGCGGTGATCCAAGGGCTCAAGGCGGGAATGGGTCGGGAGTTGGGCGGATTGGAATAGTGTTGGGCTTCGGTCCAGCACTGTTCCGAAGGATTTTCATATGATTTTTCTTTTAAATAAATCCAGAAAATGCAAATAGCAATTAGAAAATAGCAAATGACTTTGGAAAAATTCCAGAAAATTCTGTAAAATATATCCAAGCATATAGAATCTAAATAAAATAGTTTTGACAATTGTTGATGTTGGGATTAAGCACATTAAATCAATTTGTTCTAAAAGTCCATATTAAGCTTTTTAATTTAATATTCAAATAAATCCAAATGATGAATTTTCCTGCTACCAATGTTTAAAAGATTTTTAAAGCTCTGAAAATTGGGATGTTACACAACACAGCCTCAACTCAAATTGCAGAAAACACCGGTCAACAATACCAAACTCAAACGAGAATCAAGAAAACACCTAATTATCCGATGAACATTTCTTTCCACAGTTTCTCTCTTCTAGGGATAAAATTTCTCTCGAACCTTGGAATTTGACTTCATCGCATACCACACGAGCTTAAACCTCTTAGTTAAATATCCTCAAATCATGCTTAAACTGAATTAAATCATCCACACCATTGTGAAGAGACTCTATGAAATCTACCAGATACTCTAGGTAATACAAAATCGATTTGATTGAAGGCATCCATAACACCACAGTAGTAGGCACCACGCAATCACATTACCTTCAATTTCCAATAACAACAATTCAAGATCCTTAGCACGCACGGACATGTATTACATCAGAAGAGATCTATCAATGACCATTCATTGCTCAGGAAACTCTATTATCCCACTTCCTCTACGCACAATCATCGCGTGACCAATGGTCTAGCATAAAAATGCACAACCAGATCCAACTTCCAAAACCTCTACAACGGATTGCTCTTATAACCGATTGTGAAATCATCGAATTAAATCTCCAACATTACCACCATACTAACATACTCACTCATTGACATCATCAGAAATCACCCACACCATCTCGCAATGCTATCCAATTGCGTTACTCTAAAAATTCAATGAAGGTTTCCATACCTCCGATAATCACCAACCTTTCAATCCTGAATTGAAGTTCTAGAATTTCACTATACCAGGTGTTAATCAGCCGTAACACTTTTCAGACTTACTTCGAAGTCAAACATCTCAGGTGAATCAATTTCCCTCCAAGGGATACAGATCAAAACTATTTCATATTCTACTACTCCTCCGATAACTTGGTAGCAAAATATCGTCGCTACGATTACTCATCCACCACCAAACAAGTTGCCAAACTTTCACCTTGCAAACACTTCGCAACACTAAACCGTGATCCTTTCTCAAAAGGAAGAGGCGAACAAAACAAGTTCATTCATACAGGAAGCGTTGCTCACCACTACGCCAAGAAACCAAAAGAAATATTCTGCTAAAGGTGATCTTAGAAAATGAAAACTAAGTTCGTAGTTGAGGGAACACATTCCTCAGAAGATAATAGCAAATAACAACCGATAAGAAAACGGCATTACGATTGAAACTCGAAATCTTTGGAGTGAAAAGGGCAGAAAATTTAGGCATGTTTTAAAAACCTCAAGTTACAAAACTTGACTCGGACTAATGACTACTTCTCACTGCACCTTTCCTTTAACACAACAATTAGTCCTTGAACGAATAACACCTTGCCACATGAACAAGGTAAGTTCTTTAGTCCAATCCACGGAACTACTTAAGAACCAATAACATTTTTCAACCCGCCAAATTTGTTCGGAACAGTTCATCTACTCATGAAACGTGAGATCCAAATGCCTTCAGCCACAAAATTCGAAGCATATCCCTTTACAAGACTTGTGGAAAACAAGCGGATTCTCAACGAATCGACGATAATTTACTTTGATTGTAACCTCTCTTAGCGAACCCAAACCAAGGAGCCTTTAGGGCTAAATCACACGAAACTCTTAAGAAGCAATAGGATAATCCTATACCTCAAGTTACCCAAAATATTTTCAGTTTCCAGATGATTCATGAACTCCCAAAAGGTCACGAAAACTAAACTCGAAGTATTCTCATGTTAAGCGATATCACCAAGGGCGATCAAATTTCCACATGTATCAACATCAAACTCACTACAACATGTAGAAAGTATTTCGAAAGACCCACGTGGAAAGAATGGGTTGATTCTTTCTCAAAAGAAGAGGCAAATAGAAACGATCTTCACCAACTATAGAATTGCTTACCACTCGCAGTGAACACAGAACCAAGAGGAAAACCAATTACGCAATGAACTCATTGAACATAGGTGGAGTCCACAATTGAAAACATGAGCCTCACAAGAAGAGAATGTCGGATCTTTACAGATAAGAACAACGATCATTCAAGATCAAAACGATCGCATCACTGAAGAACCATTATAACTCGCACAAATCGTTTACGTGGCAAACTTCGTTTATCATAATAAGCTGGGACCTCCAATAGGTCATGAACACAAAACTCAAATTGAATCATTTTGGAAACATCAAGAAGGTGGTCAAACTTCTTTCTCTACAAAAGAATCAACCTTACTCTCACATTACTGATCGTGTCAATAAACCTTCTAAAGGAAACATGACAAATCGGGTCATAAAAATTTTCAGCATCACATGGAATTATAATAACAACTTGTTCTAGAAAAGAATTCAGCACGAAAACCACAAAGTTGAACAAACGTCACACCCAAAGACTTCAAAACTCTAGAGAAAGGGGTTTCAACACTTTTCTTTTCCAAAGGAGGTTCTAAACTCCAACACTCTAAATATTCCAAAGAAATGAACATAGTCGAAATTTCTTCAATGAACTTTGTGAAAGGAAATTTTCATTCTCCGAATATCAAGCGGATAACCGAGCTGCCCTTATCAACAAGAGAGATATGGCTAACATAAGGAGATCGATCTTGTCAAAATAACGCTCACAAACCAACAATGAGAGCTCAGCAGCCAAAAAGGCAAGAAACTATTTTGAAAAACAAATAGGGTCTAATAGAAACCCGTAGCCCACAATCTTTGTTTGGGTACAACCCCCGACTTAAGCATAACCAAGCACTCCAAAAGGGTTTTAACGCTTTTCTTCAGAAAAGAGATGCATCAAATTTCAACAAGCAGAGGGTTCCAAAGGAATACATTGAGTCAAAGCTTTCGTGTTAACGAACTTGCAACAAGAATTCTCATTAGGCAAACCATCAAACGAGTAAATGAGTCGCTCTTTTCCAATGAGAAAGAAAGAACAACCATGAAAATATCAATGTTGCCAATTTACAAAGATCATTCGTAGTAAAAGCAATTCGACAATCGAAAAACAATAATGTTTTTGGAGTACCATTAAAGGCCTTTTTAAACTCGTCTACCAAAATCATGAACCCAAGAGAAATTCATCAATCGCCACCGGACAAGAATTTGTCAAATTCGAAAATCAAGGAAGAGAACGACTTACTAAAGCAGCTCAAGAGAAATATGCAAGATCAATACACACTTGATAAAGAACTTGCAAAAGAAGTTTTCCAATACCGAGATTTCAAACGAACGAATGAGTTAAATTTCCCCAATAGGGGTAAAACAAGTCTTTTATGAAAAGAGGAATCTTGCATTTGAACTATGCTCACGTGGAGCAGAAATATCACAATAGTCGAAAGGGCAATATTTGTTTCAAAGAACGAATCAGGGAACTGCTGGAGCTTGCCTTCTTCATTAAAACCCCAATTTCAAAAGAATTCACGAACTGCTAGGAACCACAACCAGGAAACCAGATATCAGTTCGAGAAAGGCAACAAGTTCATCAATGAGCTCATGCTCAATACAGAGCTTATGGAACAGAGGTAAGAAGTTCTCTAATATCATACTACAAACAAGTGGTGTAGCTGGCAAAACCGGGACATCAACCACGAACTCAATCGATCAACGCCGCTAGCGTAAACGCATAACTAATGCAATCAATTATGAATATATATATATATATATATATATATATATATATATATATATATATATATCGGATCATCTCATGACGATCATAGAATAATTTCATAGATAGAGGTTATCACATCATATCATGGATTAACACATCATAGCACAACACAATTTAACAACGACTAAATACTCGAGTCACCACAATTGAAATGCGAAACAGCAGTTTACCCAACCCCTCCTAATGTGCACGAGTGTGTCAATTTAATATGTTTGAATGAACCACGGACCTAAAGCCCGCTCTGATACCAACTGTAACACCCTGACTATAAGGAAGTCAAGATGTCACCTACAATCACTACTCTTTAGAATAATAACATCAAAACGCATGACAAGGTGAAGGAATTAATAAGGATATACGGAAACAAGGATTCATCATCAAGTTTAATCAACGTAATGGAAATAAACAATTGAGAGGATACGGTAGTTATGACCAAAATGGCTTATTACAATTCAACACAAGACATAAATAACGACAATAAAAGTTCTCAAAATATTTGGATTATGATAGTGAGTGCATCGTGTTGAACTACCCTCCACGAGATCATTCTTCCTTGTCATTTACCTAAATAAAACAACAAAGCAAGAATGAGCCAAAGACTCAAGAAGTACTTGTATGTAACAATCAAACATACCATGAACAATTTATCACAATCATAACTTGAACATTGATTGGAAACAACTTTATGAATGGATGAAGTGAAATGATGCATTGAAGGAATTGGACATATCGCAAACATATCTGGTATAGCGAGTGAAACACCGTCGGTGTTCACTTAAAGTAACCGTATGAAGAACGTTTCATACGGTCGTCCAACGTGGCCCACATTGGAATGGTGGACTCACGTAACGTGGCCCACATTGGAATGGTGGACTCACGTACCCATTCTGGAATTGATGGGATTTTCAAGTGCCCATCTTGGAATTGATGGGTCTTACAAAGGTAATTTATGCATGTCATGATGTGATCCCATGGCAAGATTGAATAGTACTCATAAATGAAAAGATACACATGGCATTCATCTACAAATACAGACAAATATAATCATTCATTCACACATCACATAATGCATCAATCATAGTATACAAGTTACTTGCTGTTATGGCAAGCGACGGTTTGGGAGGTGGCGAGGTACCTCCACTCACCGCTTCACCGCCTACAATATAAAATGATCGATATGAGGACAACTGAGTATGACAGTGCTACACGTGCCCTCCCACAATCTCTAACCAAACCAACCAAACAAAAGGTTCAATTTGATCCTCTACACAAAAAGTCCAGATTACCTAACTTCTGGCAGTCGTACGAGAAAATTCACCATTAATTGTCTGTAACTCTAAAAAGACATGAAACCAGTGCTCACTGATTCTTAACTGATCAGGCTACAAAATATTAGTTGACGGAATCCCGATTCGGCCAAAGCAGAGGGCTAATTATCAGTTAAACACAACCCATCTACGTCTGTCCAGAATACAGATCAGTAATAAAGAAAACGGCGTAACTTTTAGCCCACTGATCCAATGAGAATGATCTTTATCAACTTGGAAAGATAAATTCGATAACTATAATAACTTATTTGGGTGAAGGTTCTAATTCGGCCCCTAATTTGAACAAAACAGAGGGACAAACCTACTGACCCCAGTTTTCAGGCAGATTGAACAGATCGCAATCAAAAATTCATATCTTCCAAACTACAGATCGGATTTTCCTGATCTTAGTGCCAAAAGAAAGCTAACGTTCCCAGGAATAAAACTCTAGAAGGGCAAAACCCCAGATTCGGCCTCTACAGTAGTCTAAACAATAGATGAAAACGGTAACATTTATCTGCCCACAATTCAGAACAGTGGTAAAGAAAATATCATAACTTTTATTATACAGAAACAATGGAGATGATCTTTATCATCTTTGAAATATAATTTAAAGGGCTACAATAACTTATTTGGGTGGAGGTTCTGGAAATGCCTCTAACTAAATCAAAACCTAGGATCAAGCCGACAGATCCTTCTCGTCAGACAGACAGAACAGCGCGCACTAAAAAAAATCATATCTCCTAAACCGTAAGGCGGAATCACGTGATCTCAGTGGCTATGGAAAGCTAAGAACAATACCTACAACTTTATAAGAGATGGACAGGACAGAAAACGAACGCATCTTACCCAAAATCGACGTACAAGGCGGTGCACAGCAATGGGCACATGGGCCCCTCCTGGGCCATGGCCCAAGCCCAGGTTGCCGTGAAATCACAGAAAACCCCCCGGTGAAAAGATGATTCTGGTTTTTCGATTAGCTCTCTCTTCCGAAACTTCTTCTAATAAGCCGAATCACCTTGGGGGTATTACAGAACAAATACTCTTCCAGCAAGGCAAGCATAATTTGAACTTTCTTTTGCATCATATTGATCCCAGTTTTATTACACTAGTGTTTGAAATGCAATGATATTGCCTGCATACTATTTTCGGTATACCGGTATGTTATGAGTAGGTTAGTTATATCCTATACTTGCTGGTTATCCTTGATATTTCCCATATACATATGCTTAAGGTAGATGCTTGTGATGATGACATGGTTGTGTGTTGAAAGCTTAGTCATTGCGGGTCTAGATAACGCAGTAGATCAATTGACGGGGCTAGCTCGTCAATTGTGGGAGATACATAACAATTCTTATTCTTTTATTAATTTTTGTCCAGATTGTTACTACTGGTTATCGAGTTAAATTTTGGTTATGTTAAAAAGGTTTTTGGGTCCGGACAAGTGGTTGTAGTGTGGGTGCGGTTATGCACGAGATCCGGGTTTGTGGTTGTCTTGTCTGGACCATTAAGGACCGAGCCATGGACGTTACACTCCAAGTACCGAGCGTACTATCACATGCGGGATATGGGTACCGTACGGTTAAGTAAGGGGGAGGTTTTATTGGGTTGGACCGCAGGTGGTGTGAGGACATAGAGACCGTGAAATCCTATGTTCCTTAGGAACCCAGTGTGATATATACTGTGCTTAATGAGCACGATTACTTATGTTGAGGAAAAATAACATACTAACTACCTCACACTGACCCCTCCGGCGCAACGTGTGTGCCCGCTTGACGTTTGCTATATGCTTATGTCTAAGTTGGGATTTGTCTCACATGGGTGATCTATCCCAATAGGATTTTCTTGCTAAAATGATCAGATCTCGATTCTCCCGCCAAAGATACCTAAGGAAGTGTGCTATTTTTCGGAGGCATCCGGAGGCTTACGGGCTAGTCGGGTCATGTGGGTAAAGTAGTACAACTCTGCAGAGATAATCTATTCGAATAGCCGTGTCCACGGTTATGTACAACACTTGGTTTAAGTATGCTTCATCGTTAGACTTGAAAATTAAAAGTTAACATGGTTATAATTGGTTTCAGTATGAATGGGATGTTCATGCACTTTAGTTTATCAAAGTGAACAGCCACTTTGGTATTGTTTGATTTATTACATTATCTATGTCTTGTGAAACTTCCATTTGAATAAATGATTTGCAACTTGGCTTTTGAAAACTAGATGGTCTAGGAATGTAAGATGTTGCGTTTTATGCAAAACTAGAACCACTAATGCTATCCCTTGATTGGCCTATATGCATAACTACTTTTCTTTGTGTAAGACTTGCGAGTGCACTTGTACTCAGCCAGATGTTGGCTGGCCTTTTTGTTTTCTTTTCAGGTGAGGACGACTTTGAGCCCGATGAGCTCGGCAGTGTCGATTTAGGCGGCACTAACGAGTAGTGCTATTATTTAACCCCAGTCGGTTGCCAGGGGTTATGGGCATACCATGCTAGTCTTTTGGTTTATTTATAATGCTTTCGCAGTTATTTTATGATCTCATTTGAATTTGGCCGGTCGGCCCTTGTAATAACTGCAAACTTGACTATTATCGATGTATGTCTTTTGAGCCATTGATGTATGAATGTTGTATGGATGTGACCCACGTTGAAGGTGAGTTTGAAGGCACGTTGGTCGTTGATCTTGGGAGCCAACGTGGTATCATTCTCGCTGTGATGAATTCTTTTTTAACTTATTTAAGTGTGTGCTTGAACCGTTGGAGAATCGGTCATCATGCGTGTTCGCAGAGGAGCAGTACGTATGATCGCCGGGGCTCTAGTTTCGGTTGGGTCGCCACTTAGGTGGAGTTAACTTGGAATTCATTTACTTGAGGCCTAGAGTTACTTCCTCAAGATCGTGATTACCTCGATCTTACGGGATTAGCCCGGGGGTCCTCACATGATCGATATAAGTCTGAGCTTATGTTTGGTTCTTGTATGGATGAATTCATTTGCTGCTAATTATCACTTATCGCTGTTTAGATTAGTTTAGTTTTTAGGGTTTTGACACAACATTATACTCTGGTTTCCTCACAATTTATGAAATTAATTAGGGATCTATCTATACAATATTCAACTGAATTTCTTCTCCAAACCCAATCAAATTTGAGCCACTGGATCTAGATCTAACCACCGACCTCATCTCGCTTCCCACATGCATATTCCTCTCCTCACTCTCATCCCTTTCTAACCCCTAAAGCTACCAGCCATCCAAACCGCCTCACTGGCACCCATGCTAGCAAGGCTCGTTGGTTCCTTCCCCGTGCCACCACTCCTCCAGTGTCTCCCTGCGTTGCCGCTATTGTTGCCTTTGGTTTGGTATAGAACATTTTTCAGAATATATGGATAATAGAACATTTTTTTTGAATATATGGATAATAAGGGAGCATGTGGCGATAGCGACACTTGGTGGCAGCGGCTGAATCAACTTTGTTGGAGGCATGGCATGAGGTGCCAGTGCACTAGTCAACCGGCTCGCTAAAGGCTGCGTGTACGAGCTAGAGCTAGAGGACTGAAATAAAAAATATATGTCAGCAGTTATATAGTGAATTTGATAAATTATGTACGGTAAAATGTTTGCTACATATATAATTCCAATAATAAATAATTGTAGACACAAACTTTTCATTCTAGGGAAATAATTTAGGGACATAAATAATACTTAGCCAACAATGAGACTCTCGGCCCTTGGTGTGAAGACTGAAGACTTGCCTTAATTTGGCATGCATGCATGTGCCTTTGCACAATCCCTTGTTGTCTATGTAACACATGTTTTCAGTGTAGGCTATGCAACTAGCGATGGCAATCGGGCGCGGCGGCACGGATAGAGATCGCCCATACCCATGCCTACGATCCCGATTTCCCACCACGGGCATGCCTGCGAAGGGCGACAAGCGAAGAACCTCGCCCATACCCGCACCCGAGGGTACTCGTTGCCCGTGGGCATGTTCGTGTACCCACGAACAATGCATCACATTCACAAATCAACTGTCAACTAATGAAAGGAGATGCCTACTTAACTGAAAGTATGTCAACTAATGAACCAAAAGAACAAAAGGAGAGGTCTACTCAATTCAGATCAACAATGCATCACATTCACACATCAATAGTGCATCACACATTCAAAAACTAATCAAGTTCATCACACATATGCTCAACAAGACAACAACTAATCAAGTTCAACAAATAAAATAGAAATACAAACTGACATAGTTCATCACACATGGACAAATTAAGTTTGCAACAAGAGTAGAACATACGAAAATGGTTCAATTTCAACAGTTCCACAAATAGATGAAGAACATGTCCATAAACCAGTTTGCTAATCATAGTCGACGATCGACATTGAACAACAATCTTTAAGCTCCTCTTCAATGTCTTCAAGGTATGTCCACAAACCCTCAACTCATCCTTCAACTAAAAAGTAAACATTGCCTTACATCACTAGCTTCCAATCACATAGAAAATTTGAAATATTTACATCACCAGCTGCATACCTTTGAGATCATTCCAAAGCCAGCTTTGTGAGCATATCAATGCCTCCAATATAGCTAGAGTGAAACGACTGTGATGTTCACTTAGCACTCTACCACTAGTGCTAAAAACTGATTCAGAAGCTATTGTTGTCATTGGAATACCCAAGATATCATGGGCAATCATCTACAATGTAGGATAATGTGTCCCATCCACCTTCCACCAACCCAGTATATCAAATTCCTTATCTATGCACGGAAGAGTTTCTTCTTCCAAATAGCGATCCAGCTTACTTTTGGTCTTTACTACATCGTTACTTTTCTTTCTAGCAGCTAGTGTTTTAAATATTGAAAGCACCAATTGTAGCCTTAGGAGTACTAGATGATGTAGCCATACCCTCTTCTTCACTATGCACTTGGTACTCATTCATCAACTCGCACAAGCAATTATAACTCTTTGTAACATTCTCTTCATAGTTTTCTTCACCAAAGAGGGCAATATAGCATGCATGCATGTAACATTGTCATTTTTCCAAGTAGATCAAGAATAATAGCAATAGCCATAAAACCTTGAATATCATACCAATACTTGTCAAAACAAATTATCATCTCAACAAACATAGCCTCAATTATTGGATCTCCACATCCTAGCCATTTATTCATATGCATTTCGATCTCACATATCTTTGGGAAGAAGATGATGAGGACATCACTCCTTCGGATACACACACTACACAAAATCCATCAGATCCGGTTGCTGAACTATAAGGTCCTATGACAAGAGCTCGAGCACGTCACATAATTTATCAGGTAAATTCGTTTCTAGGGCTGAGTGTATTATTTGAGAACTCTATGATGCTGCCTAACGGAGATGATTTACTTGTACCTAGCAATCTAGGACTATGACCAGCTCAAGAAGGTCTGCGACCAATTCCGCAGGGTCTACGACCACTTGAAGAAAGCATACGACCAGTTTCACCAGTACTCGGCGAGCCCAGGACTCGTTGGGAGCAATCTACGACCAGAGAAGCGAGCAGAGTACTCGTTGGACACAATCTACGATCAGAGATAGCATGGACTCCTCAAAACCACCCCAGGACCAGTCCTACGACCAGGTCTTTGACCAAAGATACGCGACATGAATAGTAAATAAGGTGTTGCATCACCGTTTTGGGTCTACTAGGGCCCTGTAAGCGTGACGAGGTCGGAGCCCAGGCTGTGTACGCCTCTTTCCATGGCCGCACAACCCTAGGTCAACCTCCTCTCGCCCCCCTATATATATACAGTAGCCATCATAGATTAGGGGGGATTTTTCTTAGATTATTCTGACACTTTGCAGTTTCGCCGATTGTTCGGTTTGAGGAACCCCACTTTGTGAACTTCATCCATATTCGTAATAGAATTCAGATTGCATCTTCCTTGTTCTTGTGAGTTTCTTCGATTGCTTGCAGGAACAATAACCCTCGTGGTAAGGTTGATCGCGTCCAAGCGTGGTCGATAATGACAGTCGTGCAGGTGTAGCGAATTGCGAGGTGACGGTCTACGGGTCGAAAGCCTCAAAGCGTCAACGTCCTCACGACCAAATCAATCGAACCTATCGGAAGATCAGGAAGCCGTACCTCTTCAAGTGGTATCAGGGCAAAGGTTGCCCGTTAGGTAATCTCGTTTAGCCCCTTTGTTAGTTGTGTTCCATCACCTAGAGTCCAGAAAATTGCCTCACAAAAAGTTTTAGATATTCGTTCTTTCGCTGTCCAAACCACTTCGTGTCTTTCGCAATTGTGTTTTCAGTTTTCGCGTTGTTGAGTTCGAGTCCATCGTCGGTGTCTTTGTTGTTGGTCTAGTCGTCGTGATCTAGTTTCTAGCGTCGAGTCTTTGCTGTTTTGGTCAGCGTGTATCTCGGCTTGCCCTTGGTTGCATCCGTTGCAATTAGGGTTTGTCTGCTATAGCCGAGACCGAGAAACCACCGCCATACGACCACCTACTCAGATTCGGCTTCTCCACCCAACTCGGAATCTACCACCTATTAGAGCAACACCCATTCAACCACCCACTCGGGATCTACCACCTGATCGGATTCGATCACCTACTCGGATTCGACCGTCCACTCGTCTCCGCCCAGACAAACCTATCTATTTCTGGTTGCTCTCAGACACCCCACGCACTCATCATATCGCGCCCTGCCAAATAAAGGCTGAGAAGATTTTCCATAGCCGAAACAGAACTAGCCAAAGTTCAGAGAGAGAGTATCTTTTTTTACCTTTATACCCCTGCTCTCCGGAAATAGTTTGTGACCCACTCACCTCATTGGAACCAAAAAAGGTAGTACAAGAGTTTTGAGACCGGGTCACGTTCGCAAAAAAAAAAGAAGAGGCAAAGAGTGCAAAAAAAAGAAAAGAAGCAAATAGTACAAGAAAAGAAGGAGGAGAAAACAGTTACTTTGCGAATTTTGTTATGTTGTGTTTGTATCTACCCTATTTTTTAGCTTGCTTGAGCTAGTTCTATGAACGCGTTTGGGCCAGCAACTGTGACGAGTACTGTGGACTTTGATTCAGCTTTGCTAATCTGATTTCATTATTTATATTCCTTGCTACTAAACATTGCCTGTCCAAGCTCCACATACTTTCGGCCCTCTTATTTGGATCCTCGCATTCGTCTCCGCCGTGGTCATACATCCCACCTTCTCCGATCATACCGCCTGCTGCAATTTGGTAAGAAACTCATAAGAGCTTGGTAAGACGCCTGAGAGTGTGTGATTCCTCCTTCCACAACCTAGTAGTTGATAGGAATTATACATTTGTGTTGTCTTTTGTTTCCTACTAACCATGGTAGGTGAAGAATTGGATGCGCAAGAGTGTGTTTTAAGGGAAGAGCTCACGAGGGTGTTGGATGAGCACCGCCATGCTATTAATGACGACATTGATAGGAAGCTTGCAGAAACAAATGCTACACTGTGATAACTCAATGATAGTATTGCAATGCTTAATGCACACATTAATGGTTTGGCCAATCAACGACCGAACAATGGACGTGTGGAACCTTATGGTGCAGCCCATGACCATGAGTTCGACAATGATAATGAGATGCGCAACCACGACGCCTTTGATGCACGACAACGGAACCAGCTGAACTTCAACCGTCAAGGTATGAGAGGCAATAACTTTCAGCAACATAATGCACGTGTTAATGATGATCCATATGCTAAAGTCAAGTTCACTATACCATCTTTTGCGGATGCTTATGATGCTAAAATATTTCTAGATTGGGAGATGACGGCAGAATAGAAATTTAATGCTCATTTAGTTCCCAAAGTGCATAGAGTTAGGCAAGCCACAAGTGAATTTAATAACTTTGCCATCATTTGGTGGAATAGGGTATCCAACGATGGATTAGCGGCTACTACGTGGGATGCTTTAAAGGTTGTTATGCGTAACAGATTTATTCCATCTTCTTTTAAACGTAATAAATTACAACGCTTAAACCAAGGTAATAGATCCGTAGAAGAATATTATCAGGAGCTACAAATTAGTATGTTGCGTTGTGATATTATTGAGGACGAAGAGGCTGCTGTGGCACGTTTTTATGGGGGATTAAGACGTGAAATTCATGACATAGTTGATTACAAAGAATGTGATAGTGTCTCTAGATTGTTCCAACTTGCATGTTTGGCAGAAAATGAATTGTAGGGACGACAGCAGAGGCCAAGGAACAATTTTGAAAGCACGTCTACACCAAGATCAATGCTGGGGCAAGTTAAAATAGCCCCACTTTTAGCTACACGGTCTGCTGCCCCCTCCTTGAGTAGGGCGCGTTCAGCAGCACCTTCGACAATATCACATGCACCCGAGGTAAGCAAATCTACTAGTGTGCAGACACCAGCCAGGAGTTCTTCTTCGGTTGCTTCCACGGGCCATACCACCGGGATTGTTTGCCACCGTTGCAAGGGAATGGGACACGTCATGAAGGACTGCCCAAGTTAGCGAGCATATCTTGCCACCGAAGATGGTGGTTATGTAAGTGCTAGTGATATTGAGGATGAATATGTACTTGCAGCTAACCTTGCAGGTGGAGTAGACGAGATAGACAGTGATGCTGATGATGTAGAGGAACAAGTAGCTGCTGTTGACACAGGGAGTCATGTGAGCCTTGTTGCGCAACGAGTGCTGAGCGCACAAGTGGAGAAAGCGGAGCAAAATCAGCGGCACAACTTATTTCAATCCAGATTTCTCGTGAAGGACAGAGACTACAGAGTCATCATTGATGGAGGGAGCTGCAATAACCTTACAAGCTCCGAGATGGTCGAGAAGCTTGGCTTGGCCACACAACCACACCCACGTCCCTACTACATCCAATGGTTCAATTCATGTGGTAAGTTAAAGGTAAATAAATGTGGATATCGTGAGGATATGTGCACGATCTCAGGATGATGAGTCAATTGGCAATGGCGTTGTTGGTTTGCAAAATCTCGCGTTTTCGGGTTTGCTCCAAGGCTGTCAGACCACAGGCGGTCTGACCGGTGGTGTCGGGCGGTCAGACCGCCCGTGGAGCAGTCCGACCGGCCTTGGTGGCCGGTCCGACCGCAAAAATGAAAATGGGTTTTTGGAGCTGAGCCAAAAATAGGTTGTGTAGGCAAGTGAGGGGAGTCTCCTGGATGTGGTCCCATAATTTTTGGAGCTCCCAGTCAAAAGTTCTATTCGTTTGAAAATTCCAGAAGGTTTCGGAATTTTGAGTTGGAATTTTGGCTAAGTCCTTTGGACCGGTCCGACCGCCGTTGTGGGAGCGGTCCGACCGGCATGAAATCGGTCGGACCGGCCCTGTGGGGCGGTCAGACCGGCAATGGCTTGAAGGATTGGCCAAGTGTTGCATTGAGTTGGTTTTGATTGTGTTATCATATGAACTTCAATGCTTTATTGTTGTATATTGCATTGCGGAACTAACGTGGGTCAAGTTGTGAAGAACTTGTTCCCGGAAACGATTTGTTTGTCTATTGCTGTGCAGGTGGCTTGCAGGTCAACGACGTCAACGGTGAGTGGATCGGGACTACGCTTGGAGAGTTGAGGTCCAGAACGATCATGGATATCGGATGAGGTCGTGTGACTCAAGTAGGTGCAGAATGGGCAAGACGGATCGAACGGGTGGTTCGATGCAGCTGGTTGGATCAGGCGGTGCGGATATCGGTGCGAGTCTCTGGGAGGTTCCGATGGGATTCGGACAAGAGAGGCTTGGCGACGCGATGAGAACCGCTGATCAACCTACACGTGGTGAAGCAGGCGATTGCTTCAAGAGTTATTTGTGTGTGGGTCCCATGTGTAAGTGACCCCAAAAAGGAAACCCTAGCTCTCTAGTATAAATAGGAAGGGGGGAGATGGAAAACCAAGCTAAGCATTCATTTTAGCCCCTTCTTCCTTTTTCTAGGGTTTGGAGGAGAGGAGAGGAGATCTAGGGTTTGGAGTGTGCTCCTTGTTGAGCTCTTGCCCTCCTTGTTGGAGAGGCTTTGTAAGCATCTTGTGTAATCGAACAATCTTGTGATGCTTAATTGAAAGATCGTTTGATCCCTTTTGTGTTCTTCTCCCTTTTGGATGATTTTGGTGCTTCCTTGATTCAAAGGTTCATGCTTGGTCTCTTGACCTACTTTATCTTGCTTTGATGTGTGGGATTACTCCTAGAGTCATCTATATCATCAACCCCCACAAGCAAGTCTTGAATCAAGATTTTCATATTTCTAGGGTTTGTGCACTTTTTTGTAAACTCTCGAGAGATCGATTCTGAAGCGGATCGACGGATCGTCGCTAGAAATAGGTCTCTAATATCATTAGGGAGGTGTGCTCGAAATTTGGTCAAGTTTTATTGGTTGAAACAAAAGTTGGATCAAATTTCGTTTTGGTTTTGGGTGAGGTTTTGATTTCGGACTCTACCGGTCCGCCCGGACTTTCAACGCGGTCCGACCGCCCGTATTCAGACCGGCTGGCTTGCCGGGTCGAACCGCCCACCGGTCCGACCATTGGTTAGTTGTCGGTCGGATCATTGTTGACCGTCGGTCCGACCGCCGTGGTAGCCGGTCGGACCGCCGATCCCAAGAAGGAACAAAGTGAGTTCTTTTATCCGGTTGTGTCGTGTGTTTGAGGGTTTATCAAATCCAACACAAGGCTTCCGTTGTGTGCTTACGATCTTCTTAGCTTTCATAGCTAAAGGAGTAAAGTTCGTGTTGGTTTTGATTTAGGCGAGAAAGTTTTGAAAGCGCCTATTCACCCCCTAGTCGCCTTCCGGTCCTACAAGTGGTATCGAGCCGGTTAGCTCTTCTCATAGATCTTAACCGGTCTTTGGAGCCATGGCGTCGACAAGTACTCAACCAAGCCACACATTTTGAAGGAGTTGACTTTGCATCTTTGGAAGGCTCGTATGCAAGCATATATCGAGGCTCAAGGGCACGCTATTTGGCTAAAGGTGAAAAATCCTTATGTCGTGCCAGCCGATGACGATACGATCACTCCAGATGTGGAGGCCAACAGAAGGCTCGGAATTATTTGATCCAAGGCCTTAGTCGATCTGAGTTTGAGCGTGTTGCTCACTTGCGGTCTGCTCACGAGATCTGGCGGACTCTTTGTGACTATCATGAAGGGTCCATCGCGATCAAGGAAGTGAGACGAGAACCAGCTCAAAAGGTATACTCAAAGATCGAACAAAGGCCCGGTGAGTCTTTGGATGAGTGTGGGAAGATTTTCTAAGATTCTTCATGATCTTCGTATTTGTTGACTCGGTATTTCTGAGTCTGAGAATGCACGCCAGCTTCTGGGTGCTCTTGATGTGAAGGTCCTGGGAATGAAGATCACTTCCATCAATGACAACACTGTCATGAGTGAGCTTACCATGGATAAGCTTTACTCAAGGTTGAAGACGCATGAGATTGACTTTATCTCGCGTCTCCCAAGACACAGTCGATGGCATTAGTGGTCGACAAATCCAAGGGTTGTTCTTGAGTCTCTTGATTGTAGCTCATCCGGTTTTTCATTATCGCCTTACATTCTTTGAGTGATGAGCAACTAGAGAAAGCGCCGAGGATGACTTAGCCCTCCTTTCCACCAAATTCACAAGAGCGTATAACAAGGTGAGGAATAGGAGGAGAAGTGGACCTATCACATGCTTGAATGTGGTGAGCCAAACCACATTCGCTCCGGATGCCCCAAGCTAAAGGGCAAGGAGGAGAAGGAGACACGAAGACATCCCGGAGAGGATGCTAAACCCAAGAAGACAAACTATCGAAAGTTTGTCGGTAGGGTCCTGCCGCTCTTGAGAATGTAAATATGAGCGATGTGGATTCGGAAACGAAGGACGACGAGAGTGACTCTCGTGGCAAGAAGAAGGCGCATGACTTCACCGGCATGTGTTACATGGCTAAGAACAGCCACGACAGCGACTCCTCCAACAATGAGGATCCTTTTAGTGATCCTGATGAGGTATGCCCTTCCATTGCTGACATGAAAAGGGCGTTGGTGCTTGCTGAACAGAAATTGCATAAGCAAGTAAAAATGATTAAGAAGCAGGACATTATGATTGATAATTTGAACCTAGAAGTGGTTAGGCTAAAATCTATTAATCCTGATGATTTTTGTGAATCCTGCACTAGCTTGCTTAATGACTTGACAAGCTTGAAATCTGCTCATTCCTCTGTAACTAATCAACTTAAGGATGCTCTCGATGAACTAGAATCTCTCAAGTCTAGTTCTGCTTGCTTAGATGCCATTTCTCTTGATGTGACTGCCATGGAAGCTATCCCTTTAACTTGCTCAAATTGTGCTTTGCTTGAATTAAAACTGGATAGCTCCTTAAAAGAATTGCAAAAATTTGATGCTAGTCACACATGTTCTCATTGTAAGAATAATAAGATTAAGATGCAAGAGATGAAAGAAATGCTAGTTTACTCTAGAGTTGCATCTTGTGAAAATTGTCCCAAGCTTACAATTGAGATTGAAGCCGTAAACAAGACCCTTGAAGAAAAGGCTAAAATTGAAAGATCCATGTCTTTTACTGCTTCTAAGAAAGTTATTGATTCTAACTCTTGTGCTTTAAATGCTGAAGTTGAAACCATGATTAATCAGATTCAAGAGGCATTTAGAGTCAAATTTAAGGAGCAGTTGAATAGGATTAGAGAATCCTATTGTGTGTCTTGTGAGGCCTTCAAGGTGGAAGTGGCCCTTCTTAAGAGTAAGAACAATGAGGTAATCAAGTCTAGCAAGTGCACTAGATGTGAGGGTTTAATGAAAGAAAATGATTACCTCAAGGTGACTCTTGAGAAATTTTCGAGTGGGAAAAAGAAACTCAACATGATTCTTGATCAATCCAAGGTGAGCGTGAAAAATAGTGGTCTAGGTTTCAATCCCCTAGAGCATTCCAAGAAAAACCCACCTAGGATTGCTAGAGTTGTGAAGAATGGTTTGTTTGAGCTAGAACCTACTAAGCCATCCGGGGTTGTTTTCAAATCCGCGGGTTTTGCTCAAACTCTTTCTGGCAAGAAAGGTGCTTTCACTCATTCTGCATGAGACCTCTCAAAGGTCCAAGACCATTGCACCTTCTCGCAAGAAAGAAGGCCATACTGTTGAGTTCTGCTTCCGGAGAGCAAAGCTTGAGAGAAAAGAGAGGATGAGCGTTCTAAGATCCATTAGAGGAGTCCCTTCTCCAGCTGTAGTCTCTAGAGCTAGGCAGCCTGTTTATCGCACCACACATAGGCCTAGATTTGTAGAGAACTTTGTAGACTCTTTTGGTGGGTCTAGGCAGCATGTTGGATTAGGACATCGTGAGGAGAGACCACGGGTAGCACCTAGACAGGGGGAGTATCGATCTTTTGGTAGATCGTTTCGGAGAGGTCTAGGTGGTCCTCATGTGCATTCTTGTGATCTTATTCCTGATCATGTTTCTGCTACTTCTACTGCTGCTCCTAGACATCGTGCTTCTCAGTACTGGATCCCTCGATCATTTATTACTAACCCCAGTACTGAGGCACGGATGTTTTCTGATTGTGCTTTTTAGGTCCGTCGTGCGAGGAAGGAGGACATATGGCTTGTTGACTCCGGGTGTTCTCGACATATGACTGGAGATTCTAGATGGTTCTCCTCCCTCACACGTGCATCCGGTAATGAATTGATTACATTTGGGGATGCTTCTACCGGGACCGTGACTGCAAAGGGCACTGTGCGCGTCAACGACAAGTTCATGCTAAAAGACGTCGCTTTGGTAAGTAAGCTGAGGTATAATCTTCTATCTGCTTTCTCACCGCTCGATGAGGGTCTAGAAGTGAGGTTTAAGAGAGGTGAGTGCAGAGTTCTAGATTCCTCAGGTGAGCTTGTTTTTGAGATCTCCAGATTTGAGAAGATCTTCTGTGCAAATTTCAGCATTTCTTCTGTTTCCAGTCCTAGGTGTCTTGTAGCCTCTGATCCTGATGACCTTGTTTTGTGGCATCGTAGACTTGGGCATATAGGTTTTGATCATTTGTCTAGAGTCAGTTGCAAGGACTTGATTAGAGGTTTGCCTAGGCTGAAGGCTGTTAGAGATCTTGTGTGCTCACCCTGTAGATATGGTAAGATGGTGTCTGCTTCCCACCCACCACTTACTTTGGTAATGGTGATGGACTGGGACAGCTTCTTCACTTAGATCTGATTGGTCCTTCTAGAGTTGATCGGTGGTGGGAAATGGTATGTGCTGGTGGTTGTGGATGATTACTCCAGGTATTCATGGGTTTATTTTCTTGCTTCTAAGGACGAAGCATTTGGATTCTTTAGAGATTTGGTTCTTAGAATTGTTGTTGATATACCTGGAGCTTTGAGAGCCATTAGGAGTGACAATGGGACAGAGTTCAAGAATTCTTCTTTTCTACCTTTTGCACCGATAGGGAATTGAGCATCGCTTTTCTTCTCCTAGAGTGCCTCGTGAGAATGGTGTTGTAGAAAGGAAGAACAGAACCCTTGTAGAGATGGCTCGGACCATGCTAGATGAGCATTCTACTCCTAGGAGATTTTAATGAGGCGATCTCATCGCTTGTTATATTTCCAACAGGGTTTTCTTGAGATCTGTGGTTGGAAAGACTTCTTATGAGCTTAGATTTGGTCATTCTCCCAAAGTCTCTCATTTTAAGATCTTTGGTTGCAAGTGCTTCATTCTTAAACATGGCAATCTTGATAAATTTGAGTCTAGATGTTTTGATGGCATATTTCTTGGTTATCCTGCTCATTCTCGTGGCTATCGTGTTTTTAATGTTGACACTAACAAAATTGTTGAGACTTGCGAAGTCACTTTTGATGAGGCTAGTCCTGGTACTAGACCCGATGCTTCAGGTACACAGGTTTCTGAAATTCAAGGAAGCATTTTCGTCGATGATGATTCTGAGGATGAAGAACCAAATCATCCTCCAGCTACTTCTGAGAGGGGTGGAGAGCCTGCTACCACTACGAGTTTGGTGGGCCAAATTGAGCAGCCTCCTCCTATCCCCACCGACGATCCGAGTGGCTCTGCTCCTACCTCCACAATTCATGAGGTAGAGGCCACGTCTCGCACCAGAGCACCACTTCATCTGGCGACAACATCCACCTGAGCAGATGATTGGGGATCTTCAA
Organism: Hsuehochloa calcarea; assembly: GCA_036346395.1. NCBI lineage: Eukaryota > Viridiplantae > Streptophyta > Magnoliopsida > Poales > Poaceae > Hsuehochloa > Hsuehochloa calcarea. The sequence continues at coordinate 20,764,983 of CM070595.1, read as the reverse complement.
GAGCGAGTCACTCGCTCCAGGTTTATTTCTCCTAATTCTCATGCACATTTTGCTTTTGTCGCGTCTTTCGAACCCCGAGATATCACCCATGCTTTATCTGATGCCTCTTGGGTCAATGCCATGCATGAAGAGCTTGAAAATTTCGAAAGAAACAAAGTCTGGTTTTTAGTTGAGCGACCTTCTGATTCTCATGTTATTGGAACAAAATGAGTTTTTAAAAATAAGCAAAGTGAGGATGGATTGGTTGTTCGCAATAAGGCTAGACTTGTAGCTCAAGGTTATTCCCAGGTAGAGGGCTTAGACTTTGAGGAGACCTTTGCTCCAAAGAGCTAGATTGGAGGCCATTCGCATTCTTTTAGCATTTGCAACATCCAAAGGTTTCAAGCTTTTTCAAATGGATGTTAAAAGTGCTTTCTTGAATGGCTTCATAGAAGAAGAGGTCTTTGTCAAGCAACCTCTGGTTTTGAAAATCAAAATTCTCTAATCATGTTTTTAAACTCTCTAAAGCCTCAGATGGATTGAAACAAGCTCCTCGAGCTTGGTATGACAGCTTAAGAGTTTCTTGCTTGAAAATGATTTCAAAATGGGAATGGTTGATAAAACCTTGTTCACTCTCAGGCATGGCAGTGATTTCTTGCTGGTTCAGATTTATGTGGATGATATTATTTTCGTGGTTCTTCTCATGCTTTGGTGTCTAGATTTTGATTCTATGAGCGGTGAATTCGAGATGAGCATGATGGGAGAGTCGACCTTCTTCCTTGGTCTTCAAATCAAGCAACTGAAAGAAGGCACTTTTGTTCACCAGAGTAAGTATACAAAGGACCTTCTTCGGCGCTTCAATATGGGAAGCAGTAGGCCAATGTCTACTCCCATTGCTACAACCACCGTCTTTGGACCACGATGAGGATGGAGAGTCCGTGGACCGGAAGGAGTACCGCAGATGATTGGCTCCTCCTCTATCTTACAATACGAGTAGGACATACAATTCGCCGTATGTCCGTGCGCTCGATTTCGAGCTTCCTCGTGCTTCTCATCGTCAAGCGAGACGCGCATCTTGGTATCTTCAAGATACGCTTGACTTTGGACTCTGGTATTCTTCTTCTTCGGCTCTTTCAATTCGAGCATTTTTTGATGCTGATTTCGCCGGGTGTAGAGTCGATAGAAAGAGCACTTCTGGCACTTGTCATTTCTTAGGCACATCTCTTGTCTCTTGGTCTTCTAGAAAAAGTCTTACATTGCCTGACACCATACCGAGGCCGAGTATGTAGGCTGCCGCGATGGTCGCTCTCGAGTTCTCTGGATTTTGTCCATATTGCGAGACTATGGGTTATCTTTGGGAAGTGTTCCTCTCTTCTGTGACAACACTTCTGCAATTAATATTGCCAAAAACCCAGTGCAACATTCCAGGACTAAACATATTGACATTCGATTTCATTTTCTGAGAGACCATGTTGAGAAAGGTGATGTTGTGATTCACTTTGTAGAGTCGAGCAACGACTTGCGATATTTTCACTAAGGCTCTTGACTCTTCGCTTTGTCGCTTACTGGGAGAGTTAGGGTTATTAGTCCTATTGGGCTGTTTTGAGGGGAAGTTGCTCTTTTGCATTTATTGTATCATAATGCATGTTTCAATTCACTTGTCTTGCATTGTATAATAAAATTAGTGGAGCTTTGATTATTATCCTTGTATGACTTGACTTCATCTTCTATACCTTGTTATATCAAGTGATAGTCCGCTAGACTCTGTTATGGCTCTTCGTGTTTGGCTTAGCTTTTGCCTTGCTAGTTTGATATCTGTGAGCAATTTGAATCAAATCATGTCTTGTTGGATCTTGTGACTAGTTTTGCTCTAGTGATCTTCTTATGATTCTCGCCATGTCTTACAAGGTTGAATTGAGTCTTGAACTTATTCTCGAGTTGAAAAATGAGCTTTTATCTTATTAAGTCAAGCAAATAAAAATGAGATTTTCTCGTGCGAAAAATCGATCTCACCAATCCTTTCTCATGAGACGGCTTGCCATTGCACTAGGCATGAACTCAGGGGGAGTTTTGGATGACCTAGATCATTCTTTTAAGCTTATCGCTTGAGATGGTCGCGGCAAGGCTTGAGATCTAGCACAGCAAAAAAAAAGGGAATTGCCCAAAAAGGGCTAAGTGCTTGAGCTTTGCTTCAAAAGAATTCTCTTAATACTCGAAATGCCTCAATCCTTGTTTTGAGTCTCTTTTTACTTATAGACATGGCTTGACTCATTTTTGGTTGCTTGGAGTGAATCTATGATATTGAGCAACCTTTCATGATTTTAATTATGTTAATCTCAGTTTGCTGCTATCTTGGTTTTAGCTTTGCAGTACATGTTTTGCCATGATTGAATATAGCATCTTCTCTTTATATGGCTTGGTATAATACTTGTACTGTCTCCATGTATAATGGTCATGGCTCCTTTTTACTAAAGTTCAAAAATAAAGTCATTCCTTCATGCTCTTTCTTTTTCATGCATCTTGATGAATTCATTGTCAAAGGGAGAGAAAGATTGTGAAGAAAATGATGTTGGAGCTTTTGGTGTCATACTCAAGTCATACTCAAGGTTTAATATAAAAGAACTTCATAAAATAAAAATTTTGAACCTTTTGAAAATTTGTGATCATAGCGAGTTAAGTCTTGAGGTTCTATTGCCTTTTCCTGATTTCATTTGCGTTTGAAAAATACTCACAATGATCAAAGGTCAAATAGAAAAATTGCCTTTCATTTGGACCTAAGTGAGATTTTTGGCTACTTTCTGGAAATTGAATCCTTCGGTGCTTTCATTGCCTTATCTCACTTGCCTATACTATTCTGAAGCCAGCTTGGTCGGTTCCTAAGCTATTTCTTGCTTATGGACCAAGTTGTGCCTTTATGCGAAAACGACGAATTTTTTACTTTTCATTTCGAAAAACCACATTTTCTTGAAAATTGCCAATGTGTTCATCAAGGGGGAGATTGTGGATATCGTGAGGATATGTGCACGATCTCAGGATGATGAGTCAATTGGCAATGGCGTTGTTGGTTTGCAAAATCTCGCGTTTGGGTTTGTTTCAAGGCCGTCGGACCACAGCGGTCGGCCGGTGGTGTCGGCGGTCGATCGCTGGTGGAGCGATCCGACCGCCTTGGTGGCGGTCCGACCATAAAAATGAAAATGGGTTTTGAGCCGAGCCAAAAATAGGTTGTGTAGGCAAGTGAGGAGTCTCCTGGATGTGGTCCCATAATTTTTGGAGCTCCCAGTCAAAAATTCTATTCATTTGAAAATTCCAGAAGGTTTCGGAATTTTGAGTTAGAATTTTGGCTAAGTCCTTTGGACCGGTCCGACCGCCGTTGTGGGAGCGGTCCGACCGGCATGAAATCGGTTGGACCGGCCCTGTGGGGCGGTCAGACCGGCAATGGCTTGAAGGATTGGCCAAGTGTTGCATTGAGTTGGTTTTGATTGTGTTATCATATGAACTTCAATGCTTTATTGTTGTATATTGCATTGCGGAACTAACGTGGGTCAAGTTGTGAAGAACTTGTTCCTAAACGATTTGTTTGTCTATTGTCGTGCGGTGGCTTGCAGTCAACGACGTCAACGGTGAGTGGATCGACTACGCTTGGAGAGCTGAGGTCCAGAACGATCATGGATATCGGATGAGGTCGTGTGACTCAAGCAGGTGCAGAATGGGCAAGACGGATCGAACGGGTGGTTCGATGCAGCTGGTTGGATCAGGCGGTGCGGATATCGGTGCGAGTCTCTGGGAGGTTCGATGGGATTCTGACAAGAGAGGCTTGGCGACGCGATGAGAACCGCTGATCAACCTACACGTGGTGAAGCAGGCGATTGCTTCAAGAGTTATTTGTGTGTGGGTCCCATGTGTAAGTGACCCCAAAAAGGAAACCCTAGCTCTCTAGTATAAATAGGAAGGGGGGAGATGGAAAACCAAGCTAAGCATTCATTTTAGCCCCTTCTTCCTTTTTCTAGGGTTTGGAGGAGAGGAGAGGAGATCTAGGGTTTGGAGTGTGCTCCTTGTTGAGCTCTTGCCCTCCTTGTTGGAGAGGCTTTGTAAGCATCTTGTGTAATCGAACAATCTTGTGATGCTTAATTGAAAGATCGTTTGATCCCTTTTGTGTTCTTCCCCCTTTTGGATGATTTTGGTGCTTCCTTGATTCAAAGGTTCATGCTTGGTCTCTTGACCTACTTTATCTTGCTTTGATGTGTGGGATTACTCCTAGAGTCATCTAGATCATCAACCCCCACAAGCAAGTCTTGAATCAAGATTTTCATATTTCTAGGGTTTGTGCACTTCTTTGGTAAACTCTCGAGAGATCGATTCTGCGAAGCGGATCTGACGGATCGTCGCTAGAAATAGGTCTCTAATATCATTAGGGAGGTGTGCTCGAAATTTGGTCAAGTTTTATTGGTTGAAACAAAAGTTGGATCAAATTTCGTTTTGGTTTTGGGTGAGGTTTTCGATTCGGACTCTACCGTCCGACCGACTTTCAACGCGGTCCGACCGCCCGTGTATTCGATCACGGCTTGCCGTGTCGAATCGCGGCATCCACCGGTCCGACCCGTTAGTTGTCGGTCCGATCATTGGTTTACCGTCGGTCCGACCGCCGTGGTAGCCGGGCCGACCGCGATCCCCAAGAAGGAACAAAGTGAGTTCTTTTATCCGGTTGTGTCGTGTGTTTGAGGGGTTTATCAAATCCAACACAAGGCTTCCGTTGTGTGCTTACAGATCTTCTTAGCTTTCATAGCTAAAGGAGTAAAGTTCGTGTTGGTTTTTGATTTAGGCGAGAAAGTTTTGAAAGCGCCTATTCACCCCCCTATTCGCCTTTCCGGTCCTACAATAAAGTTGTGAGAGTGCAATTTTCAGCTGATAACTACAAAGATAGTACCGACTTTGAGTATGCAAGCATGCTCTTTGTTGCTCGGTAGGCCTTGGATATATGATAATGATGTTTTACACCATGATATAGTTAATACCTACTCGTTCTCACATAAGGGTAATAAGATTAAGTTGTTGCCTTTGACACCCGCTGAAATTTTAAAAGATGAAGAAGAGCGCGCTGAAAATGATAGAAACACCAATAAGCATGATTCTAAAGATCAGCAAGTAGCAAAACGTGTTTTTCCACCTAAAGAGGAGAAAGTGACGTCTAGTTCTAAGTCCGAGGGAATTAAATTGAAGGAGTGTGTTATGCTTGTCACTAAATCTGAACTTACTGAAATTTATGATAATGAGCTGCCATGCTATGCTTTAATATGCAAAAATACTTTATATTCACTTGAGAATATATCTATCTCTTTGCCTTCTGCTGTTGCTAACCTTTTGCAGGAGTATGTGGATGTATTTCCAGCTGAGATACCCCCGGGATTACCACCTATTCGAGGGATTGAGCTTCAAATTGATTTGATCCCAAGAGCGACTTTGCCAAACCATGCTACATACAGTACCAATCCGGAGGAGACTAAGGAAATTCAGCGACAAGTCCAAGATCTTTTGGATCGTGGGTACGTAAGAGAAAGCCTTAGTCCTTGTGTTGTTCCTGTTCTTTTGGTTCCTAAGAAAGACGGTAGTTGGCGTATGTGTGTTGATTGCAAAGCCATTAATAATATTACCATAAGGTATCGTCATCCTATTCCTAGGCTAGACGACATGCTTGATGAGTTGAGTCGTTCTATTATTTTTACAAAGATTGACTTGCGGAGTGGTTACCACCAGATTAGAATGAAATTAGGAGATGAATGAAAAACTGCTTTTAAAACTAAGTTCGGACTATATGAGTGGTTAGTGATGTCTTTCGGTCGAACTAATGCACCTAGCACTTCTATGTGATTAATGAACGAGGTTTTACGTCCTTTCATTGGAAAATTTGTGGTGGTTTACTTTGATGATATCTTGATTTATAGCAAGTCACATGAGCAACACTTGAATCATATATGTGATGTTTTTAATGCTTTGAGATATGCACGTTTGTTTAGTAACCTCGAGAAGTGCACCTTTTGCACCGATCGAGTTGTGTTTCTTGGTTATGTTGTGACGCCACAGGGAATTGAGGTGGATGAGACAAAGATTGCAGCCATCCAAAGCTGGTCGACGCCTACCACTGTGTCACAAGTGCGGAGTTTCCACGGCCTTGCTGGATTCTATCGATGTTTTGTGCGGGATTTCAGCACTATTGTCGCACCATTGAATGAATTGACAAAGAAAGGTGTGCCTTTCCAATGGGGACCTGCGCAAGAGAAGGCATTCAACTTGTTGAAAGAGAAGCTCACCTAAGCACCCCCTACTCCAACTCCCTGATTTTGGTAAGACTTTTGAGATTGAATGTGACGCTAGCCAGATTGAGATAGGTGGTGTATTGATTCAAGAAGGTAAACCGGTTGCATATTTCAGCGAGAAACTAAATGGGTCTAGTCTGAATTATTCCACCTATGACAAAGAATTGTATGCTTTAGTTCGTGTGCTTCAAACTTGGCAACATTATCTATGGCCCAAAGAATTTGTTATACATTCTGATCATGAATAGATAAAACATATTAGAAGTCAAGCTAAACTGAATAAACGACATGCTAAATGGGTAGAATTTACTGAGTCGTTTCCATATGTCATCAAGCACAAGAAAGGTAAGGACAGTGTGATTACTGATGCGCTCTCTAGACGTTATACCATGTTATCTTAACTTGATCATAAGATTTTTGGTTTGGAGGCCATTAAGGATTTATATGCTACTGATTTGGACTTTAAGGAAATGCTTGAACATTGTAAAGGAAGGAAAACATGGAATAAATATGTGCTGAATGATGGTTTGGTGTATCGTGCTAACAAGCTATGTGTTCCAGCTAGCTCGGTTCATCTTTTGTTGTTGCAGGAGGCGCATGGAGGAGGTTTGATGGCGCATTTCGGAGCAAAGAAGACAGAAGATGTGCTGGCCACCCACTTCTTTTGGCCAAAGATGAGGCGCGTGTCGAGTGATACGTGGATCACTGCACTACATGTAACAAAGATAAGTCCCATCTCAATCCGCATGGACTTTATATGCCTCTTCCTATTCCTAGGATTGCCTAGGACAAAGAGGGGGAGGGATATTATATTTGTAGTAGTGGATCGATTTTCTAAAATGACACATTTTATATCTTGTCACAAGAGCGATGCTGCTACAAACATAGCTGAATTGTTTTTCAGAGAAATCATTCGCTTACATGGAGTGCCCAATACTATTATCTCGGATCGCGATGCAAAGTTTTTGAGCCACTTTTGGAGATTACTTTAGAATAAATTGGGGACAGAGTTATTGTTTTATACTACGTGCCTTCCCCAAACTGATAAACAAACGGAGGTTGTCAACCGCACGTTATCCACCATGTTGTGGGCTGTTTTAAAAAAGAATTTGAAGATGTGGGAAGAGTGTTTACCGCATATTGGGTTTGTTTACAATAGGTTAGTACACTCCACCACCAAGGTAAGTTCGTTTCAGGTAGTGTATGGTTTTAACCACCGTGCACCTATTGATTTACTACCTTTGCCTACCTCTGAAAAAAATAATTTAGATGCTAAGAAGCGTGCTGAATTTATTCTTAAGTTGCATGAAATAACTAAAGAGAATATAGAGCGTATGACTGAACACTATAGGGTTGCTGGAAGTAAAGCTAGGAAAGCTGTCAAATTTGAACCGGGTGATTTAGTTTGGGTTCATTTGAGAAAGGATAGGTTTCCAGAATTAAGAAAATCAAAGTTGTTGTCTAGAGCTGATGGACTGTTTAAGATAATTAAGAAGATAAATGATCATGCATATCAATTGGAGTTACCTGCAGATTTTGGGGTTAGCCCCACATTTAACATTTCAGATTCGAAACCATACGTGGGAGAAGAAGATGAGCTTGAGTCGAGGACGACTCCAATTCAAGAGGGGGAGGATGATGAAGACATCACTCCTTCGGATACACGCACTACACAAAATCCTCCAGATCCGGTTGCTGAACTACAAGGTCCTATGACAAGAGCTCGAGCACGTCACTTAATTTATCAGGTAAATTCGTTTCTAGGGCTGAGTGTATTATTTGAGAACTCTATGATGCTGCCTAACGGAGATGATTTAATTGTACTTAGGAATCTAGGACCACGACTAGTTCAAGAAGGTCTACGACCAATTCTGCAGGGTCTACGACCACTTGAAGAAAGCCTACGACCAGTTTCACCAGTACTCGGCGAGCCCAGGACTCGTTGGGAGCAATCTACGACCAGAGAAGTGAGTACAGTACTCGTTAGACACAATCTACGACTAGAGATAGCATGAACTCCTCAAGACCACCCCAGGACTAGTCCTACGACCAGGTCTTCGACCAAAGATACGTAGCATGAATAGTGAATAAGGGGTTGCATAACCGTTTTGGGTCTACTAGGGCCTTGTAAGCGTGACGAGGTCGGAGCCCAGGTTGTGTACGCCTCTTTCCACGGCCGCAGAACCCAAGGTCAACCTCCTCTTGCCCCCCCTATGTATATACAGTAGCCGTCATAGATTAGGGGGGTTTCTTAGATTATTCTGCCACTTTGCAGTTTCGCCGATTGTCCGGTTTGAGGAACCCCACTTTGTGAACTTCTTCCATATTCACAATACAATTCAGATTGTATCTCCCTTGTTCTTGTGAGTTGCTTCGATTGTTTGCAGGAATAATAACCCTCGTGGTAAGGTTGATCGCGTGCAACCATGGTCGATAACGACAGTCATACGGGTGTAGCGAATTGCGAGGTGACGGTCTGCTGGTCGGAACCCTCAAAGCTTCAACATCCTCACGACGAAATCAATCGAACCTATCAGAAGATCGGGCCGCCGTACCTCATCAGAAGATGTTAGCTATTACGTATTTAGTTCTAGAAAACATTTCAATGATTTCATAGAAGAGGCTTAATTTTTCACAAAAAGTTGATGCAAAATTCCAATTAGCAACAGTTGCTGCACAATTCAACTGCATATTAAGTTGCTTCAACCTTTCAAAGACTTTCTTATAGGGAATAACAATACTAAGCATAATATAGGTTGAATTCATTTTAGTTTTGCAATCAAGACCAATCTTTTTAGTTATTTCAATCGTAACAAATCAAGCTGCTTTCATAATTTTTTCGTACCTGTTTGGTGTAGCTGTCCAATAGGAAAAAATTTCACAGACTCTATTAATGCCATGGTCCATGACATTCAAGCCATCTTTCACAATTAAGTTAAGAATATATGCACAACAATGCATATGTAGCATCTTTTCAGATTAGATGGACCAACCTTTTTCTCTATTGCTTCAACCAATTTATCATTTGTTGAGTAGATAGGTGGGTCAACCTTTGTCTCTATTGCTTCAACCAATTTATCATTTATTGAGCAGTTGTCCATAGTCAAAGTAGATAGCTTGCAATCAAGATCCCAATTTTGCAAGCCTTTATATAACGCTTCACATATAACCTCTGATGTATGTGGGAATGGCACATATATAAACCTACATGGTTCAGCATAATAAGAAGATTAGTATTTCAACATAGCAAGAAGATTAATAGTATTTTAGCATAGCAGTCACATCAAAATGTAGCTTGTAGGCTTCCAAGAGTCATCAACAAAATGTCCTGCTACTGCCATGTAGCCTCTTTTTTTATTATCAGCTGTCCAAAGATCAGTTGTGACAGAAACACGACAACTACTTTTATCCAAGTAACTAAGAGCTCTCTTTCTTCTAAATCATAATGATCCAAGATATCCTTTCTAATGGTATTTTGAGTTACCATTTTAAATAAAGGTTGCAGTGCACTAACAAATTTACAAAAGCCATGGTGATTAACAATCGACAGTGGGTACTCATGCAGAAAAATCATGGAGTAGAGAGATTTTCCTAGCAACTTCTTGATCTAAAACATAGTTCTCTATAGTTACTTGCCCATGTTCAGAAGATCCATACCCCAAACTAGTTTGTACCTTCTCTTGCTTCTTCCGTTAGATGCAAACATTCATATGTTCATAGATGTTTAGTACGATTCTTCGTTTCTACTGAAAGGTACTTACTGCACCAAATGCACTTTGCCTTCCAAGCACCCTTGACTTTCAATCTTGTAAATTCGTTCCAAGCGGGTGAAGTGAGCTTCCTCTTTGTGCCACGAGAGTTTTCCTCTTCTACCTCTGCATCTTCGGCATGTTGTTCTTCAGCTTGAGGTTCGGCTTCAGATTCTACTTGCTGAGGACGGAGTATTGAGCCTTAAGAAGATTGCCCATGTTGGCTACTACTTCCCAGAGTCACCATCTAAGAGTTGAACACAAATATGACAGATTGATAGTTGACAAACGTTGACTGACTGTGTAATATTGTATTCTTGATCCCTAGTCCTAACAAACAATTTGACAAGTATTGGTTTCCCGATGCTGAAATAAGAATGTTACCATGGTATTACTAATACATGCAAAAACAAACTGCATCCCTACAAACAAACAACAATAAAAGTAACTGAGAACTAAATATTGTATTCTTGATCCCTAATCCCTACAAACAATTTGACAAGTATTGGTCTACTGATGCTGAACTGAGAATGTTACAATGGTATTACTAATACATGCAAAACAAACTGCATTCCTACAAACAATCAACAATAAAAGTAACTGAGAGCTAAATTTGTAACTGCAGGAGGAGGCAGCTGGGTGTTGATTGTTGAGGGCTTGAGGGGGTGGCGGCTGGGTCTGAGGAGGGGGTGGGGTAGTGTTGAGGAGGAGGCCGGGTGGGAGGAGGTGGCCGGACATTGAGGAGGGGCTGTGGCCGGCTGTTGAGGAGGAGGCCTGGCGTTGAGGAGGGCAGCAGCCTGGCGTTGAGGAGGGGCAGCGGCTTGGCGTTGACGAGGGGCGGTGGTCGGGCACCACTTCATCTTGACAGGGTTGGGTGTGAGGAGGGGCGGTAGCTGGGCGTAAGGAGGGGCAGTGGTGGCGGCCCACTGAGAGAAGGATGGGGGCGGCTAGCCGAGAGGAGGACAGACCGACAGGGTCAGATCTGGATCTGGAGTTCTAGGGGGTGAGGAGGACCGAGGACGGGGGCTGGTGGCTGGGACTTGGGAGTCGAGTGAGTAGTGACTAAGTAAGAGTGACTAGGGTTTTAATAGGAGTGTGGCCCACCTGTCAGTATATGCTTCTAGTAAATGGGTGAGACGGGCACGGGTAGAGCTCACCCATGCCCATGCTCGTTTACCTGACGGGTAGAGAGTTGCACCCATTTTTATACCCGTAGGCAAATAAAACACCCCATATGCCCGACTCTATTAGGGTATTTACCCGTGGGAACGTGGGTAATCGGACACAATTACTATCCCTACGCGTAACTAGATCTGATACTCTCGGATCTCTTCATCTCAAGCATATAGCTTCTCTCTTGCAAGCCCACTCCTAGCCTGTAAGGCCTCACATGCCCTTTTTGACAACAAAAAATAATTATACTTGTCCAAAAAAAAATCTTCCTTTAATATGGCCATTCTTTAAAGCCTGGATGCAACGCTACATCTTTCCCTGACCCATTTCTTCACCAAAGCAAAAGTAGGCAAAAAAAAAAAAAAAAAGAAGAAGAAAGAAAGCAAGGAGGGGAGCAGAAAAAAGGTAGCCAAGAAAAAAGAAAACAAGTAAAGGTGGAGAGGGAGGGGAGGCAAAATAAAACACATGACTTCTTTCAGGCTTCTTCCACCGCTAAGTTCTAGTGCCACAAGAGATTCCCTTCTCCAAAGGTTCAGATGCTTTCTCCCTCGTCTCTCTAATGGTTGACCCCAGGGAGTAAAAGGGCTACTAGCTAAGAGATCGTGGAGAGTGAGCAAACGCTACAGAGAGAGAGAGAGAGAGAGAGAGAGAGAGAGAGGAGATCAAGTGAGTGCTTGCTTGCTTGCTTGTGTGGAAGAGCATATCAAAGAATATGGATAGGGGACTCCACAAATCATCATCGCTAGTGGGGGAAATGGGGGAAGGCCATGGATGGTGGAGTGTGAATAATTTGAGGCCCCCCGTTGAGCAGCATAATCCTTCTCTTTTCTTGCCCTCCACCACCAGGCCCTCCTCATCCCCTCTCCATTCCTTCTCTCTGCTGCTCTCGAATCACTATCCACTGCCTACAACCAGCACTACTACACCTTCACATGACAGCGGCAGCCAAGGCCAGCTCCAGGAGCCATGGAGCCATCTCTTCATGTACGTAATTCTCTCCCCCCTCCCCCCTGTGTGTGTGTGTGTGACAGAGAGAGAGAGAGAGAGAGAGAGTGTCCATGATCACACACAGCTCTTGATATTGGCAACTTCATATACCATATGGTTTGTTCTTCGATTTGAGAAATAATTTTAAAATAACCGCATGCAATATTACAATGATATGCACTTATACTGTTACACATACTAAAACTTCCATGTCCATGACCTCCTCTTTAATCATTTGTCATATTGCGATCATCCAGTGGTGGATTGGCAAATGGTGAAGAGAGGTTCAAGAACTGGGAAGGCCAGGTGCTGTTCCCAACTACAACCGGTGCAGAAGCCGATGGGAGCGGCAGCTACATCTACAGCACCACAACTAGCCATGGGAGTAGTACAAGTGATGAGATCCAGTTGCTAAGGTCCTCTCCATGGGGAGGTGTCCATCAGCACCACAACACCCTGCAGCAAGCTTCCTCTCCTCGGTCTTCTTGCATCACCTCGACCACCTCCCTCGGAAGCAACATATTGGAGTTCTCAAACAACAGCTCGCCACGTGAGGTAGGGATCGATGCAAACATTTGCTTTGTTTTTTTTTAATGTGCATACGCATGGTAGCTTTTAGATGTGCCCATGTTTATCGTTTACTGAAGAGTGAAGAGTCTTGTTTAAGCACTCCTTTTAGATAGAGATCGAGAGATTAATAACTTAGTGGCTAACTATGGAAGTTTCACTTGGAAGTAAGATGGAAATGCAAACCATGTTGACGATTAGTTAAGTTTGTGGAATTGAAAGTTTAGTAACTTAATTTGTTCCATCCTTTTGTGTTTGCCTTAGTGCATCAGCACAGCATCTGGAGCAGCTTTCAAGAAGGCTAGGACCCAAGAACCCTCCCCGGCCCAGTCTACTGTTAAGGTCCTCTCTCTCTCTCTCTCTCTCTCTCTCTCTCTCTCTCTCAACGAGCATGGGACCAGCCATACAGAGCAATCTAGCATTGAAGCATGCATGCTGAAATGGACAGGCATGGAATCATTGTGGGGTGAGAGAGAAGGTGAGATAGGTAGGGGTTGGAATGGTGGCATTTTTAGTATTTTTGCTTGTTCTTTTGCTTCAGGTGAGGAAGGAGAAGCTTGGGGATAGAATAACTGCTCTTCACCAGCTTGTCTCCCCATTTGGGAAGGTATATATCACTACATATCCTCTTCGGGACGATAAGTCTCTATCTATAATTCTCATCAATGAAAGAGTTATTGTTACCATTAGACTTATCATATACAAACAATGTGTTAGTCTGGTGAAGTTACTTATGATAGAATAACAACCTGATTCAAACAGATACTAGATGTTTTCTGGTCAATCAACGTTGGAAATCACTATAAACTTGCTAAGTAATAGGGGGTTAGGATCCTGATGTAATCAGCATTAGATCAAATTAGTTTATTTTCTTTGTTAGACTTTTTATGTTTAGTTTTTGACTTACTTAGCAAGTTGATTAGGTAGTCTTTAAAAGGATGTGTAATCAGATATGTTTTGACCGAAGCAAGAGAGGGAAAAAAATAATAGAAACGCTGCCAAGTGCAGCACCAAAATCCCCTGTTCTTCCTTGTCGTGCGATGTGTCTTCTAGCATTTGAGCCTTGCTTGCATTCGTGATCGCTTGTCTCCAGTGCACATGCTTGTGTTCTAGTGCACGTTGCGTGTGCTACATATTCGATCGGCTCCCAGCATATATACGTGTCCGTTCACACGTATACACAACCAAGTTCTGCCGAGCGTTCCGATCGAGCGAGAGTTTCTTCTTCAAATCGGTTAGGGCCAACAATTGATATCAGAGTGGGGTTACGCCATGCGCAGCAGTGAATCGGCGAAGCCGCCTTCCAGCAGCATGCTCGGCGACGCATCGGGCGCAGGCGGGGCACGTTGGTGCTACACGCGGGCGGAACATGTAGCTCTGTGATGAGGAGAGCTGGCGAGTTGGGTGAAGACGTACGGGGCACTGGCGACGAGGCCGATTGCAGCATCGTGCACCAGGAACATGACGGTGGAGCCCCACACAGCCATGGTGAGGCCAGCGTGGTGCATCGGAATAGCATGTGAAGTACGCATTGGCGGCAGCGACGTGATCGCCGCGGAGTAGGCCAACGACGGTAGTCTCCGCTGGACGCGGAGGCCGGCGGTGGCAAGGTGAGGTGGTGCAAAGCCGCCGGGAAATGAGTCAGCATGAGGCCGACAAATAGCGATGGCATGGAGGCTGTCGTCGCAAGAAGAATTGGAGGTCGGAGTCGCCCGGACGAAGTTGTGGCTGCAAAGATGTAGTAGTGAGAGTAGAGGTGGCATATCTCCCAAATACCTATTACCAAGGAGCGTCGTCGACAACCGGCAATGTAAGATGGCATGGGCGGTCATTTTCGTGTCTTCGGGAGAAGAACTGTCAGGTGCATGGGCTGCGGTGGCGTCCATGTTCACAGTCACTGATGGCGAGGGCGAATGTATTATCCTTCAAGAGTGATCGTGTGGCGAGGACTACTGTACTGTCCCTCAAGGAGTGCACCACATGGTAGAGAAGCGGTTGCGTGGGTTCGGCGACACATAAAGGGAGCTTGTGTTGCTAACCCATGTTAAGTGGGAAGGTAGAACTTCTTGAAGATGCGTCAGAAGATCAGCCTTCGAGATGTGAAGAAGATACAAGTCTAGATTAGTGGGAGATTGTTGGAAATTAATCTAGACTTGCCAAGTAATAGCGTGTTAGGATCAATCAACATCAGATCAAATTAGTTTGTTTCCTTTGTTAGATTTTTCATGTTTAGTTTTTGGCTTGGTTAGCAAGTTAATTAGGTAGTCTTTAAAAAAATGCATAATCAGATGTGTTTTGATTGAAGCAATAGAGGAGGGAAAAAAAAATCAGAAACACTGCCGAGTGCAGCACGAAAATCCTCTGTTCTTACTTGCCGTGCAGCGTGTCCTCTAGCGTTTGAGCCCTTGCTTGCTTTCGTGATCGCTTGTCTCCGGTGCACGTGCGTGTGTTCTAGTGCACGTCGTGTGCTACATATTCGATCGGCTCAGCGTATACGTGCGTGTTCACACGTATACACAGCCAACTTGTGCCGAGCGTTCCGATCGGGCGAGAGTTTCTTCTTCAAATCGGTTCGGGCCAACAATCAATAGATGATCAATCCTACAGAAACAGCCAGTCGGAAAGACAAGGATAGGCCAATATTAATAAGACATTATATGATCCCATAATGTACAATCAAGTAGTGCCTTGTTTAGCAGCCTCATATCAATTGTTAATTATCAAGAGAATGATTAGACCATGTACCTAATATCGAAATGGCTAGAGTTCATATTAGTGCATGACATTGTAGAAATCATAAACTAATCACATAGGTGATCTCATATTTCACACTAGCAAGCTGTCAACCTAATATGACTGTAAATTCGTATTTTTACTCCTATGTAGAAAAGATTGTTCTCACATAGGTAGAAGTGCTTATTAATTTGTGCATAAAATTCTAAAGAACACTTCCTTTGAAATAAAACTGAACATATTTTGGAGCAAACGAGGAGTCAAATTAAGTCTACAAACTAATATACACGTACTTAAAATATCAGTATAACCATATATGCTGCGTAAAAATCTTCTCGATATCTTGAGATACCATATATCTTCTTTACAACTCTGGTGCTCATACAATAGAAGATCCATTTTTCCAGAGAAAAATACAAAAAAGAGATCCTGACATGGGCTAACCTCTCTTTTCTGCCAGACTGACACTGCGTCTGTACTCCTTGAAGCCATTGGGTACATCAGATTCCTACACGGTCAAATTGAGGTCCCTCTCCCTCTCCCTCTCCTCTCTCTCTCTCTCTCTCTCTCTCTCTCTCTCTCTCTCTCTCTCTCTCTCTCTCTCTCCTCCATGCAGGTATTCGTGCCCATACCAACCAGGGCTAGCTCGAATAATACATCCATCACACAAAAAGTATTATCATTCATGTAATTGTTCCTTGTTCGTTTTCATACTTTTTGGAGGCAGCCCCATTGCTCTCGATCAAGGAGCTACTTTACATTGGTTGCAACAGCCTACAGTAACTTGTTGTAGCCCCAAAGGGCTTATTAGATTGGCCATGCATGCACGCATTTCCTAGCTAGGTATACATAGTGCTGATCCATGAAATGACACACAATATGTAACAGAAACAAATCAACGCATGCATCAATCTGATGTGTAAATTAAATGGCATTCTTACATACATAGTATAGTGATGATGCACAAGGAGCTAGGCAAGTGAAACAAAAAGAGCCAGGTGTGCGTGCTCTTGCCCCGCTGCTAAAGCTGCCTCCTCCTTGCATGTGTTAGCCTGATCAATGCAGCATGCAATCTCTTTAGCCTGCTTATGCAACAGTGCATGCCTTTTTGGAAAGGAGCCATGTCCTGCTTTCTCTCTCTCTCTCTCTCTCTCTCTCTGCAGGGTTCTCAGATTATTATGTTACAGTGTGAATGAGTTCATCGTTTCTCACTTTTGTTATGAATCTGTTTGATCTCCAGGCTCTGAGCTCGCCTTACCTGGGCGGCAATGGAGGTGGGGGCGGCAGCGGCAGCTCCAGCTCCAGCTCGAAGCAGCAGCACGAAGCCAGTGTGAGTAGAATCACTGTAGCTTATGGCAGAGTTTGTCTGGAGCTATTCTTTAACTCTATTGATGCATAGATCGATACAAGCGTGTACGTACGTAGGTATGTATGTACCTGCACGCCCCCTCGCGTGCACAATTCCCAACGTTAGCTGCCAGAGTGCGAGCATGCCGCTCGCTTGCAGCTGCGGGTTCTCATCATCGCTCATCGTATCTGCACGCCTTCATGCGCACATCACATCGCATCGCCTCTTTGCATCTCTCTCTCTCTCTCTCTCTCTCTCTCTCTCTCTCTCATGGCTAGCTGGGTCAACAGGGTGAAAAGCTATCTGTAAATATTGGCATTTGCTAGCTGAGATTGATCCTCAGGAGAAAAATATATTCTTGGGTGTGCACGATTAATTCATGTGAGACCCCCGTGGCAGCCCTTTAATGGCAGCTGATCCAACGGTCCTCAACGGGTCTTGCGGTCCAGATGGTCCACACTAGAAACGCTTTTGTCCTTATCGTTTTTGTATTTTGAGCCACATGTAGAGGAGGCCAAATAGGCCATGCTAGTTGGATCGATCCGAAGAACAAGATTATTGACCCGACCTAGACATACCATGGTCCAGCACTGTATATAGTCAGACCGGGCCATCACGACCCCATAAGGTGTGTCGTGCTTAGGTCATGACCCAGGCCGAGCGGGTTGGTCCATCACAGCACGCGTAGTATTGTACCTTGCACCACGGCTGGCTGGCACGACCGACGACAAAGGAGGAGGATCGAGGAGGTGGTGGTGGCGATCAGGTGCCTAGGTGGCGAGGCGGTGGCGCCAGAGTGGTGGCAGCGGTAGGGCTTACCAAGACTTGTTGGGTTTATCGTGCCTAGGCCGACCCGGCATGATCCGAGAGATCGGCGTACCGTGTCTAAGTCAGCACCCTGGCCCACAGACTAGCACAACACGATTCGTTTAGTTAGCCTGGCCGATCGTGCCTTGGCTAATCGGGCCCACGCCTGTTCCTTGCCGGGCGCCTCTTTGACCACCTCTAGCCACATGGGTAGATGCGGATGGAATTCAGGTCACCCGCCGACTTGTTCGTGTGCGTCCCTCCGCACTCCACCACTTTGGAATTAATATGTCCACTTTCCCCATTAATTTGGTGCTAATTAATAAAATCTGAACATAGCCTATGAGTATCAACCTTTAACCAGAGTTCATTCATATTTAGAAGTACGTACAAAAGTGCATGTAGCCACATCATTCCTCGTGTCATCATTTCGAGGGTTTGGATGGATTCTCCTCGATTTACCCTTAACGGTACTAGATAGATATAGTTTTGTGCATACTATCTAAGTTGGTTCGTTTTGAATTCAACGTTAGGATCTAACTTTAATTTTTAGATACTATTGGTTTATCTATAAAACCCTAAACCTCCCATAAGTGTCTCAAATATAAATCGAGCGGTTGGATTTGTAATCGTACGTCATCTAGGGACAATCAATCCACCCATGAGAATTATGCATAAGGAAATGTCTAGATGTCCAACGCTTTTGAAATGTATTACACTTGTCACAAGCATTAGAATCTCCACAACAATGGAATATATATCATTGATGATTGGTAATCGATCATTGGTTATTACCATCATTATAAACATAAAATGTCATTGATGATAGGTAATCTTTGGTTATTAATACAAGCATTCGATTTTCCACAACAATGGGATATATATATTGAGATTTTGAAAAGGGTTGAACAGTGCAATTTTTAGGAAAAATCACTACCAGAACCCAGATTATTCTTGGCGGGCTTTTACATTCCTAACGGCTGTGCAAGGATCAATTATTCCAACCATTTGTTGTGTGTGTGTGTGTGTGTGTGTGTATATATATATATATATATATATATATATATATGAAGCCTTTTTGCTACTCCGGGTGTAGTTACTCCCTATTCCGTATCTCACAACGTAGAGAGTATCTTGCGCAACCGAGAGTATGTATGTGTACTATACGAGTATATAACACAACTTATGTCGTATTTATACATTTTTAAGGGTGGTATGTTCAACTTTTATACATACTCCTTTTTATATGCGAATCTGAAGGTATTTACAAAATATACTAAAACTATGGACTCTCTTGCAATTTTTTCATACGGTTCGCATTGGAGTATCTTATAATTAGTATATGAGTATACCTAAAGTGATAAAGGAGTATGCCAAGTTCTTTTAGGTGGTATATCAAAGGTGGGGGTAACTACACCCGATAGTAGAAAGTATTAATATATCACTTAAATCATATGATGAAACTCTTTATCAATTTGAGCATACTCTAATGATGATTATAAGGTACCCCAAAGTGAGTTCTATGAACAAATTCACTTTTTATATGAAATCCGTGTATATGCTTCTTTTATATATGAAAAAGAGTATATAGGAAAAATAAAGAGCTCCAATAAATTATTTTCAATCAAGTCATATTAGATTATAGTATCCTATATGCTAGCTTTATTTGGGAGACACAACACGAGAACTCATTCCCAATTGATATTGAGAGCCCCTCACTTGTCCATGATTGCTGGGTAACATAAAGCCAAATGCTAATGACAAGTGATTGATGGTGAAAGTACGTTGTCAGTTACCATTTGGCATGCATTTGTTCAGATCTCAAGTTGTACAGTGGTACATACTTGTTGTATATATGTTATTGGAATCGGGGTTATATATATGCGTGTGTCCTTGTATGCACAAGGCTAAGTTTACCTCATGTACTGTTCGCAACTTTACATTAACCTAGCTATCATTTGCATCACGTAACTATTTTGTCTAACTTGTGGGTGTAACGAACTTCGTACTTGCACGGCTAGCTAGCTGTGCGTCCAGTACAGCGTATTGTAGCCTTCTGCATGTACTGGGCTCAATAGATTATTCTTCTGATCTAAAAAATTGACACATGCACTGAGTATGCACCCTGTAGAGAACAATAAAACTAGTATGATTAGATTAAGGCAGGACAAGCAGCACATTAGAAAAGTCTATATGCGTATGATTTTATCCAAAGCATCGTATCTTTGTGAGATCTTTCGATAAAAGTATTGACAGAAACTTTATGCCTGACGAACCAATATATATTCTGATCGATAAAAGTTGTTTGATTCCCTTGAATTCTTATATTTTTTATAGGTGCAACAAGGAGAAAGGAACAGCATATTTCCAGAAGACCCTGGCCAGGTATTATTAACTACTCAATTATTTTGATTAACAAATCATTTGTTTTATGGGATCTATACCCAGCTGATCAGTTAAGTAAAGCACAAAAGATGATCCCTTTGTTCCCAAAGGAGTCTTTAGTTTAACTAAAGCCTTGCTTTAATTGGGCCATAAAAGCATCCCGGAAAGTTAATCATGCATGGGGCCCGTACTTGTCTCTAGCTTTACACCTTTATAACTATATATCACTGCAAAACTTATCTAGCTTTGGTCACTAATACTGCATCTCTTTATGTGGTTTCAATCTGTACGATCGGGCAGCTGTTACATGACAATGCCATGAAAAAGAGAGGACAGCCTGACCAGGTACATGCATGGTACTCATGTGCATTATATATTTATATTCATGAGTGGCTTGAGATTTCATGTCAAATGGACGCTATCTTCATATGCATTTTGCAAGATTTGTGACTTACTTAATGGCTGTCTATACATGCGCGTTTAATTAACAAGGATGTAAGCTGTGAGGAAGCTGCAAAGAAGGATCTGAGGAGCAGGGGCCTGTGCCTTGTCCCGGTGGGCTGCACGCTGGACGTCGGCGCGGACGCCGGCCCGGCGGACTACTGGGTGGCGGCGCCGGCTTTCGGCATGGGGTTCGGCCGGTAGATCGTGGACGAAGTGCTCGTTGAATCGTCCACCGGCTTGGAGAGGATGGTGATTTAGCTGTGTTAGATGACATGCATTCATGGGCTGCATAACATCAGGAGCAGCCATCCTGCTGAAAAGATCTTGAAGGCTGGTTCCTCTTGATGCTATGCACGCATGCACACATGCATGCATGCACTGATGGATGGATGATGATGGATGCGTGCAAGAGATCGAGTATATAAATGGTAGTACGTGTGTGTGATCTTGTTTAGAAATTGATCAATGTGGATGCACTGGAGAAGGTACGTAGGCAGCTAGAGCTAGCGTGCCTAGCTAGTGTTCATCAGGTAACACCTTGCAAGTCTTTATGTGGGTGCAGCGTGTCATGAATGGTAATGTGTATTTATGTTTAATTTATCGCAATTTGCTTCAATTGATCTAAATTTTAATTTCGCCACTGTAATTTTTTACCAAGGGGGACGTATGAAACCGAAAATAATCAGTATAGTTGCAAGGAAAGAAACAACAATGACAAACCAGTCACAACTCACAACATGTGTAGTGCATCTTCAAACCAGTCACAACATGCTAAAAGACCATTTTACCATACTTCAAAAAAAAGAAGATTACCACATGTTTACTTGTTTAGACAACAAGAGCAGTTGCAAAACAACACTAGCTAGGTCAGTCGATCTTGATATATGCTTTATTATTATTATTTTTACTTTCAGAAAAAAAAAACTAGGAACTACTTATATTATTATTTTTTGGGTGCAGGAGCTAAGGCCATCCACAATTTATTATTATTATTACATTCAGAAAAAAAAACTAGGAACTACTTATATTATTATTTTTGGGTGCGGGAGCTAAGGCCATCCACAATTTATTATTATTTTTACTTTCAGAAAAAAAAACTAGGAACTACTTATATTATTATTTTTGGGCGCGGGAGCTAAGGCCATCCGCAATGTATGAAAATACGGGTGCTACGATACGAGGGAGAGTGTCTAGCACCGGTGCAACACACGAGAGGAAGCGATGTGACTAGATCAAATAATCCTCGATTAATAAATTATTTATCTATAATTATTATTATAGATAGTAATATCTTCATGTTATTCGTAAGAATACCTTTTATCATTAATAAAGGAGAAACTTAGCCGAGTAGTCATAAATCATTCTGTGACTACCATATATGGTTGTAAGTACTTCTATGACTATCTAATGATTATAAGATTTGCGACGACCATGATCGTAAACCTTACTACGATCACTTCATGGCCCTAAGTTTTACTACGACTAGGTCAACTACGACCACCCTATAGTCAACAAAACCTACAGACATGTGGGTCCAATCAACTAGGGATACTTATGCGTTGTGTTAATACACACAATAGTTAATATGTGTTGTTATTCTCTGGGGATAACTGCACATATTAAGCCTCTGTCTCTGACATAATTGGAAGGCGACGTGGGAGAGGATCAGTCTATGATAATAACCGTTACTGGACGTGCACATTTCATCAAACGGTGAGACACCTCTTGACACGAGACAAATGCCACCCCATCACGTGTTATATAAGAAGAAGGAACTAGAGAGACAAGGACAATGACAACGAATACAAGACAGAAGTTATTAAGCCCTACGTATAGTAATTTTTCCCCATTATAAAGTATAGTCAATATAACAACACATGAGTAGGGTTGTTATTCTTTCAGTAGAAAAACCGAACTTGTATAAAGTCCTCGTGTCTTTCTCTGTGTGGCTTAACTCAAGGAGAGTCCCCAGCATTCATTCGTAAGATCGATACTAAACCATCGACAATTGGCGACGTCCATGAGGATCTTATGATTTCTCCTTTGCTTTTCGAAAAATTGTCTTCATTTTTCAAATTTGATGATTCCACAACAGGAGAGTGGAATGAGGAGAATTGATTCGATTTAGCAGACTACGCAGAACTTGACATGGATGCCTGCTACGAGTACGAGCAGAGCTTCATTTCATCCGATGGCAACATCGTTTAAAGGGATCTTTCACCAGACCCAAAAGACCATACCACGGACAAGGTTGATGAGGGGGCTCTCTTCCCCAGAACATTACGCCTAGATAAGGAACCAAACTCCTCAAGGGGCAAGGGTCCATCCGACTAGGGCCAGGACCGCGCCACATCAAGTACAGAGCACAGCGAGGGTTCCCTCTCCAAATGTTCAAGCCTGTTTGAGGCCGTCTGATCTAGCACAATAAGTCTTGGAATCCATGATTTCGGGACTCAATCAACACCTGATAACTGTCATCGTTCGGTTACCCCCACGAGGTGTATTGTTGAGTCCACTTCACCTATAGATTTGACCACACCCCTGTAGGGTTCACCTTCAGTTGGAGACGGTTATAACCCGGAATTCCCCTTCCTAGAGGGGATTGCTCCAAGTCGCGAGGCGTTGTCTTTCGACTACTCCTCGAGTCAGGAGGACTCATATGCAAGTGGAGATAATAGCAGCCAGGAAGTCTTTGTCATTCCCTCAGATCCTGATCTCTCTCCAAGAGGTTGGGTTGGGGATGCTTCCCTTCCCACACTCACTTCGGGCGCTCATGGTGATGGCGAGAATGCCTCCGGAGATGAACAAGATCTCCACCTTCACGAGTGTGGCCAAAATCCTAGAAATGATCGCTCTCCATCGAGGCATGCTCCGACTAACTCAGACGTTGATGATCCTAAAACCATTCGGAGAAGAAGAATTGCTACCTAGAGGCACTACTACAGAACACGTCATCACAGACGGTTCGGAACCATCATCACAGACGGTTTCCGAACCGTCTATATTTATTCGTCTGTGATAACAAGCAGTTATCACAGACGGTTCAAAACCGTCTGTGATAACACTTATCACGAGCGGTTTTAACGTAAACCGTGCGTGATAACCACTTATCACGGACGGTTTACGTTAAAAACCGTCGTGATAAGTGGTTATCATGACGGTTTTAAATAAACCGTCGTGATATGTCTAGTATCACAGACGGTTTACTTTAAAATTATGCGTGAAGGCTATTACCACGAGCGGTTTTATGTTGAAACCGTCGTGGTAATAGCCTTCCTGACAGTTTCAACATAAAACCGTCGTGATGTGGCGATCCTAGCTACATTGTTTCTGTTTTTTGGCGACCTCGGGAATTGCTAGCCATGCCCTCGAAAACAAGCATGTACAAAAAACAGATACATCGCAGATAATCAATTGTTGACAACTCAAATTGATCATTACTCAAAATAAATTAATAAAGATCGAATTTGTTGAAGTATTTTTGCTATAGTTGTACAATTGGATTACAATTAAGTCAATTGTTTGCGTGAATCTCTGGGTCGGCGATGGAGTGAAACTCTCCTTTGTTAACTATTTGTCATGATAAAGGTGCATAGCGCCCTCGAACTTCCACGAGCTCTTGCATAGCGAGTCCATGTAAATCTATTATCAAACCACGCTAGGTCAAGAAAAATGGTAAGGATATATATTTGAATTTACAATTACAAAAAATTATTTGAGATTGACAAACCTCAGATTCTTCATCTTAGCACTAATGATTTCTTTGCATATGATGGCAAACATAGAATGCACATAGCTCATCATTTTTTTGTTGGCGGCACGGCTTTGCAAAAATAGAATTACATATGTACGTATAGTCAGTTGAAGACACATTTTTATGAAGTATGATATATATAGGATTATTGTGTTGTAGCGCGTACCGGAAATTTCGTCCTGTGTGTTAGTTGGGATTTGGATCCTTTGTATCTTCCTTGTTGGCTAACATAGGAGATGAGCGAACTACATAATTGAAAAAGTTATCCTCGGGCATTTCAAGCGAAGGAAGACTACAATAGAGTTATGTATGGAGGAAATGATCATACTTGTCGAGTATTCCTTGCGAGAATCTTTGAAGTCGTGATCGTTTCGACTAGGAATCAAGATATATCACGATGTTCCTCTTGGGTATAATGACTAAAAGGATCCAGTGGTACCTACTCATGTATGTCGCTATAACTATTAAACCTAAGTACAAATGAAATTTGAATAGCAAATAGTGAAGCACTTACCCCTGGTTGTAGGGCACCAGTATGTAGTCCTTGCGATTCCGAAGAAGCAATGCGTCGTTATATAGTTCTCGATGAAGGTCGCGTCGCTTGGATGGTTTGCATAGATACCACGTGTGGGTCGAGGAAACCCACGGTTCTCGCCCTTCGGGCATTTTTCATCATGTATCTATACATAAGCAATGAGTTGCGATATTTATCGGTATTACATGAATGTAGAACTTGATTGTACACACTTACGGTGTCCAACATCGTAGAAGCGGCGTCGAGGGCTTGAGATTGAATAGGTTGAATAAGTCGTTGAAGCCCACCACGAAGTTGCGGCCCGTTGAAGAAATGCTCATCCTTGTATGCGACGGTGATTCGATGTCGCACCCCTTCTTTGCGATATTCGCAGTACGGGCATGCAAAGCGACAAGCAAATCCAGTGTGGGCTAATTGTGCGTTAGGGCACAACGGTTTCCGATGGAGTACTTCCGTATACGGGACTTGGGAGGCGGCTTAATGTTCGTCGATTTTGATTTGGCCTTAACGATTGGCGGCGTCTTCTGCGAGACGACTCGGGAACCGTCACGGTAGCACACTTTTCTTGTTCCTTCGGCGTCTTCTCCACGGGAACCGATGAGGTGGCCTTATGAGGCGAAATATGAGGTGGAGTAATGGAGGGTCTGTTGGAGAGGAATGGTCTGTCGAGATTGCGGCCTTCTTTGGGTCGGGGCGATGTCCGTCTTGGGCCCTTGGATAAAAGCGTGCACGGCATCCCCTAGTGTTGTGATCTCTTCGTTGGGCGAATGTCGGCGGGACGGCCATGAAATGTTGATGTACCATGTCCACCTCCACCCTTGCGTAACCATGCGCCACCGACACCGTCTTTGCATTTGCTCCTTCTGGTATGGATGCACCATCCCCCTTGACCTCAATAGGAATGGACCCAACTAACCTCGATTGGAGCTTGCGGGCCGTCGGCTCCTACAAAAGCGATCGCAATTAGCTAAGGCGTCCTATAGGTCTATCTTTGGTGCATTCCATAGATGTACATTACCTTGATGCGGTCTATCGGTGGTGGTCGTCGTCATGTTCAAAATTATGCGTGGACGCGACACTACTCCGATGTCGAGGACTTGTTCCCGCAATAACAGGGGCGACTTGCGACTGGTTGCGGAGTACTTGATTCAATTGATCCTGCAAACTTGCTATCTGTCCTTGAAATTACGCCTTGCGGTTCAAGCGATTGTCGACTCGGCCTTGGATCTCTTCCTACTTCTATACATGAAGTAGTCGTCTGAATCCATGTACCCAAGGTACGTTAACCCCTTGCCTCGCGTGCGACCCGGGTGCTCCTTGTTTCCTAGGGCCGTAGATAGTATATCCTTCTCCCTGTGTTCTTGGAAGGAGCCTTCGGAAGTTTGGGCAATCAATTCACGCTGCAAGAGGTCATCATGTTATTATAGTCACTATGAAGTTATGGACTTATAAACAAGTAGGTAGTTCGACATATTTACCACACGTTGGGACACTTCCTGGTCCGTCGGGTTTGGGAAAGTGACGCTGCCATCAGACGAGACTTTTGCCCTCGCTTTTAACCAGGTACGGGAACGCGAGTGTGTGATATCAGGAAATAGATTCTCCTCTTCCGCCTCCCATTGCGCGGATTTAGCCGCGTACCCAGCGGTGCCGAGTCTGTGGGGGTGAGTGTTTCGTGCCTGGATTGCTTTGTGCGTCGCACTTTGCTCCTTAAATTCATCCGTCGTCTTCATAGCCACAAAGGCGTTCCATGTTTCCCGCGTCAAGAATGGAATCTTCGTGAAGGGCGTCTCACTCTTGTTCACGTACTGCGTGACAAGAACGCTCTTGAAGGTCCTCCACGCGTGACACATGGAGAGCAAGGCATGCCGTTGGACGCGTTTCATGTATGTTTCTGGGATAGTGAACCTGCTTGAAAGGTCTTCCCACAGCACGCGTCTCTGATCTTTTGTCAGAGACTTCCACTTTGGTGTGGTGATAGGGACCTTTTCCCTTGCAAGTATCCCGCAGATGGTCCGGAATCTCGCGCCGATGCGGGGACTCGGAGGACCCTAACGTCGCGACATCCGTGATGGTCGATCGCCGTGAGCAATTTCGATATTCCTCGCCATCTCGCTTACGTATCTGGCGTCGGTGGCGGCGAAGACGGCGCCTCGCCATGTCGGCGTCGGTGACCGCGGCGAAGACGGCGCCTCTGCCATCTCGCTTACTTGCTATCTATGTAAGTTACAGAATTAAGCATTAATCCTATTGTAATTAGCACATATTTACAAAATATTGATGATAGTTTGTTACGAACATTATCTGGCTACGGTTAATTGCTCACTAGGGCAATCCTGGATATAAGACTATACTGTCTGCAGATGAAAGTTAATTAACAAACGAAAAGGTTGGTTAAGGTTAGCTTGGAGCCTTGGACCACTGAGCAACATAATATATTTTTTGTGGCTTGATTTCGAAAGGAGCATTAAATTTATATTTGTAGGGAACACATCTTGCAAGAATATCATAATTCAGGTAAATTTACAAAGAGTTGGAGTGCAAAACGATGGCATGACATCTATTGAGGAGCAGGATCGAGTATCAAATAATTGCCGTGGTGAAAATAGTTACTTAACGAAAATGAGGACAACAAACAGAGGAAACCATTCGACCATGCTACTTAAAAAATTGCATCCATTGTGTTGAATCATCTCGAAGGAGTTATAATAGGCAGGTGCTAGATTATGCTAATTTTGGATGTATGCACAGTGAATTACCAAGACTAAAGCGAGTAGTTGCCACGTTTTTTTTAAAGCGGGCAGTTTCCATATTAATTAGTGTGAATTAGGATAAAAGCTAACAACATGCATGTCCAAATTAAAACAGGAATGCATAGTCCACATTCAGTGCAACCAAATTCAGTCTTACATACTCTTGTACTACACAATAATCTTGTACTACACAAATTTGGTGCAATTCATGTGCACTTGTATACTACATATACAAGTATACGAGTATGTGATTCACTTTGTGCATTCACGATCATTGGTCTGAGATACTCTTGTCCAAATTAGCAGTTTGCACAGAATTTTACTAAAAATATTAAAATCACACGATGTAACATACTAGAATTTCACTTAACTGGAACTCATTCCATTCAGCGACTAAAAAACTGCCGAAACCAAAACCAGCCATTTGAGGGCAAGCACAAAATACTTTAGTCCTTCCCAGATTCAAAACATCATTAATATTATGATGGGTTTTCCAACAAGCACAGCCAACCTCCTAAAACGAAATCAGATCAATAACATATTTTATTGATTCCAATTAGCGTTCTGTTGCAACCCAAAAGTTCCACATCATATTTATCCATAAAACAGAAAAACAGAACATTTTCCCTCATAAGTTCTACCGATCACAAGCAACTACGGAAAAGTGAAAGCAGGTAAATCCGAACAAAGCCTTCCTAATTCTCTCTATTCCATCGCAAATAGTTTCTCCGAATTCCTCTCATCTCTCACAAGCAAAACCATAAAGACAGATATGGAAACAAATCCACATGAATTTCACCTTCCAAGAGTCACGATTCACACATATTTTCCCTAATTCCTCCTATCCATAACAAGCAAAACCCTATAGAGTAAAAGCATTTGAAGACAACCACAACAATTTGCCTCGTCCCATCACGATTTACCAATAGTTTACCCGATTCCTCCTATCAATCACGAGCAAGGCGGGTGCGGCCGGGTCCGGAGGGGATGGGAGGACTTATCCGAGCAGTGGCGGTGGCGAGGTGGCGGGGTCGGAGGCGCGGGTCGGGAGGAGGCGCCGGTGGCGAGGCGGCCGGGTCGGGAGGCGCCGGGTCGGGGAGGAGGCGCCGGTGGTGGAGGTGGCCGGGTCGGGAGGCGCCGGGTCGGGAGGCGTCGGGAGGAGGCGCCGTGGCGGAGGTGGCCGGGTCGGGAGGCGCCGGGTCGAGGCGCCGGTTCGGGAGGCGTCGGGGTCGGGGAGGCGCGCGAGAGGTCGACCGATAGGGTTAGAGCCGATCTGAGAGGAGATCCCGATCGGTTCTACCTTATAAGAAATTCAACATCACAGACGGTTCCGGAAACATCACAGACGGTTCTTCCGGAAGAACCGTCTGTGATGTTGAAACCGTATGTTTCAATTCTTTGATGGGCTACAGGAATATTAATCAATCGCTTGTGAAGAATGTGGCGTGATTAAGCTCGTAATACCATCGAGATAGGCGGTGGGAGGTACAAGGTCTAAATTACTTCTCTGAGGATCACACGCGATCTTCTCATTTTCAACTGACAAAATTATACATGTTTCTGTGCTCATTCTGTAGGTACCCCAAAAATGATCGTGCCTCATGCCTTGTCTCAACGAAGAGAGCAGCATAAGCAGGATCACACGATGTACTAGTAGCCTTTATACACACAACAAAATTATGCTAGACTTAGATCATGTACAATAAATTTACATTATCGTCTATAGACTCGCTACGTAGGATTTAAACCGCGTGGATGAAAAGAATAAAAGAAAGAAATGTGATATCTACAATCACGTAGTCGATTGTATCACTCGAACCAAGGAACATCCACATTTTGTCATCAATTTAAAGATCATAAGTCCATAACACATTAACACATGACAATGGAATAAATTAGTTAATTACAATGGAGTAAATTCTTAATTAAAATATAGCCCTTCATGATGATCGACGCATATAGTGGCTTCCTCCTTTGGTTCTTCCTCGAGCTCGATGAGTCTCGAAAGGTGGCAACTCGTCAAATTGATTGTATTCTTCCTCGTCCACTACATTCTCAACTCCGACAATCCTCCTTTTCCATTAAGAACTACGTGGCGCTTCTTATTTGCGGGTCGGTTACATAGAAGACTTGAACAACTTGGTTAGCCAGTACGAATGGTTCATCTTTGTATCCGACACGTTCGAGGTCCACGGTAGTGACGTCGTACTTGTCGACCTTCACCTGTGGGAGATGGACCCAACGGCACCGAAATAGGGGGATCTTGAAAAGCACGTAGTCGATCTCCCATATCTCCTCTATTTGCCCATAGTACGAGCTCCTCGACCATCGAGATGAATGCATCTATGCGGACACATTGCTACGCCTTGTGCTCTTCCTATCCTGAGCTGCCGTATAAAATGTGTACCCATTTATGTCGTATCCTTGCCATGTGACAATTGTAAAATGTGGCCCTCTTGCCAACTACAGCAGCGTATCATCACTTGATGACCTCCTAATGATTCGCACCTTTAACCATTCGTTGAACCGACGGTTGTGCTCTCTCATGATCCAAACCTCGGCCGATGCGGATTACATTGGCGTACCATGTCTTTGTGCTCGTCGATGTACGGGGACACTTGGGTCATGTGTTGCAAGACCGTGAAATGGGCTTGAGCGTACGTATCCAGATCGGGAGTGATTGATTTCCTTCCGATGGTCCCGATACCATCCGGTCTCCCCTCATGGCGAGATAGAGGCACACCAATCGGATCCACGAGCCATGTAGTCGACGCAGAACTCAATGACCTCTTCCGTTGCATAACCTTCGATGATGTTGCCCTCGGTCGAGATCGATTCCGCACGTAGGACTTGAGAATTCCATGTACCTCTCGAGCGGGTACATATGGCGTAGAAACACAGGGCGCATATCTTTATCTCTTTCACAAGGTGAACAATGAGATGGACCATGATATCGAAAAATGACGGAGGGAAATACATCTCAAGATGACACGAGTCGTCACTACCTCGGCTGCAGAGCATCTAGTCCTTGGGGATCGATGACCTTACGAGCAATTGAGTTGAAGAAATAACACAACCTCAAGATTGCCACTCGGACCTTGTTCGGCAAGATACTCCTAATTGCAACAGGAAGCATTTGTGTCATCAGCACACGACAATCATGCGACTTCATACCAATTAATTTCAAATCTTGCATAGAAACAAGTTTCTTAATGTTAGCGGAGTAACCAGACGGGACTTTCACACCGTGCAAGCTCTAGCACAGTTCATTTCTCTCGGCCTTGGACAGAGTGTAGCAAGCGGGAAGGTACGTTCGTCCTGTATCGGTCTCTTTCGGTGCTAACTCGGTCCTTATGTTCATATCGACCAAGTCACGCCGTGCGTTAACACCATCCTTTGTTTTGCCACTAATGTTCAGCAAGAGACCAATCAAGCTATCACATACATTCTTCTCTACGTGCATAACGTCGATCACGAAGGCGAACTTCTAAGTACTCCCAATAAGGCAAGTTCCAAAAATTGACCGCTTCTTCGAGATGTTCTTCTCACGGGTTCTTAATTTATGTCCCTTCCCAAGCACAACATCGATATCCTTAACCATATCATAGACCTCTTTCCCACTAAAAGCCCTTGAAGCTGAACCGTCTTCCTTATTTCCGTCGAATTGTTTCTTCATCTTGCGGTATGGGTGACTCCTCGGAAGGAACCTACGGTGGCCGCATATACGATTTTGCGAGTTGTTCACCATACACTCTCCGTAGCATCTAAGCGGTGCGGAAAGCTTTGGCTCCTTTTGTACTGAAGCCCGACAGGTTACCAAGGGCAGGAAAATCATTGATGGTGCAGAACAACATGGCGCGTAAAGTGAAGTTCTCTCGTTTGTACGCATCCCATACCTGTACCCCTTCGTTCCACAGTGTCACAAGATCTTCCAGCAATGGTGCTAGGTACACATCAATATCATTCCCGAGTTGCTTGGTCCTTGGATAAGTAGTGACATCAAAATGTACTTCCGCTTCATACAGAGCCAAGGAGGAAGGTTGTACATACATAGATTCACGGGCCAGGTGCTATGTCGGCTGCTCATGTTACCGAAATGATTCATTCCATCCGTACTCAACCCTAACCTTATGTTCCTCGGTTCCGCACCGAACTCTTCGAAGCTCCGATCGAAGTTTCTCCACTGGGCAGAATCAGCAGGGTGTCTTAGCTTTCCATCTCTCTTACGCTCCTCCGAGTGCCAGCGCAGACAATCTTGCCTCCTTTGGGTTCGCAACAAACGCTTCAAACATGGGATTACTGTGCGAGATACCACAACATCTTAGCAGAGGTCCTTGCTTCACCTTAGCGATATTTTGGCGCTTGTATCGGGATGCTTTGCACACGGGACAATAATGCATGTCTGCATACTCTTTCTGATGAGGATACAATCGTTCGGACATGCATGTATTCTTTCTACTTCCATTCCCAATGGGCAAATAACCTTCTTTGCTTGATAGGTGGTCTTTGGGCAACACGTTTCCCTCGGAAGGATGTGCGCTAGGAGACCTAACAACGCCGTGAAACTCTTATCGGACCAACTATTGCTTGCCTTCAATTTCAGCAGTTCAAGCACGGTTGACAACCTTGTGTATTCCGGCTTGCATCCCTGGGGGCTGAAGGAGTCGGACTAAAAAAAAAGAAAAGCAAATCAGGTTGTGAAAAGGAAAAAGGTAAATGTTGTTCTTACACTTTAGTACATTTCACATACCTCTGCACCCTGGTCTTAACCAGGAATTTAGGAGCAATCCTCCCAACAGAGGACTTCTTCTTCTCCACGACCACGTCTGGTCGAAGTTCAACAATTGGCCCAGCTACGACCACGTCTGGTCGTAGAGTTTGAACAGGAACCAGGGCTCTGGTCTCCTGGTTCTCTGGATGGCCGAGATCAGTCTCGACCATTCCAAGAGCAGCACTACCCTCGACTACGAGTTGTCTTTGGAGCAAACATCGTCCTTCATAAAAGACATAAAATCTTTCCAGATCTCCTTTTCTAGTTGCTTAACAAAACTAGGAGTGGCAGCAACTGCGAAAGATTCCTTGTCATAATAGAAGGGTACCTTAGCCTTGCGAGGTTTGCGCTTAAGAGATTTAGCTGCTTCAACCTCCTCGGCTTCGATAGCTGTAGCCTCGGCTTCAGTTATGACTACGGTACGCCGCGAGCTTTGTAGAAGTGCGGTCGAAAGACCAGAGCTCGAGCTTGCTCCTCCCTTGTCGGCAGATCTTGCAAGTCGACGTCTCTTAGATGGAGGAGCCGAGCCTTTGTCTTTCGACAACCCAGCGCCAATGGTCATCAGTGCGACTTCCTCGTCGTCCTGACGATTTTCCATGCCTACTTTCTGTAAAGCAAAACAGAAAAAGAAGAATTACTGATTAGTCGTAAGTTTTTCTATGACCAGTGCCAAGTCGTAAGTTTTTCTACGACACTTTCTTGATCGTAAGATATTCTACGATCATCACTAGTTGTAAGTTCTTCTACAACTATAAAGTCCTAAAGAAAAAAAATCAACTTTTTGATTAACTTTAGGCGCTCTATCTTTTCATCTGCGGGCAAAGCCGCAATGATTCGAGGAACCGCCACTCAGAGTGGCAGAGATTTCTCACAGATGAGTCTGACTCTAGCGTCAATCTCTGCCTGTGAAAGATCTGTGTAAACAGATAAGAATATTAGACAATGTTAAGAAAGACCAAACCAAGGCTAAGTCGGAGGTTCACTTACCTCGTCGTAGTCACTGGTTGGGTCTCCTCTCCCGAGTATCTCCACATAGGAGATGCTCGTTTCTTCGAAGGACTAATTCGGGCGTGTGATGAAATCTTTCACCACATGCCATCCGTCGACCCTTCTTCTTTCAAGTCCTTGATGGCTTGAATATAGGGGCAATCCGGTGATATCTTGAGTCGAATCCCATGAAGATTTCTTCTCGTGACCTTCCCGAAGGAAAGCGTCTTACGAGGTGACTTTCGGTAAAACCACCTCTTTCTCCATCCGGCCATGAAGATGAGTAAAGCTCGAATGTACTCCCTCGACTTCAAGTCGTGGAGCTTGAACCGCAACTTCGGCGATTACGGTTTGTCGAGCCATTCCATAATATCTTGGAAAAGTTCAAGGTCCGCGGAATCCCCAAATCGCCTCGACAGTACGAAGACACTCGGCATGGTAATGGAATTAGGACCTAGGTTCACTAATTCCACTCCAAAATGCTCGAGTACCATCGTAAGAAAGGGGTGAGCGAGCGATCGAAGGCCGCACTCACGATGCGCTTGGAAGGCGGGATTTGCCCATTTTCCCGACGGCGATCTTGCCCAATAGCGGAATCCATTTCACGAGCCTTCTCGGAATCTTCCGTCGTCGACCAAAACTTTGATCTTCGCTACATCCATCTCCGACTCTTCCCATTCGGAAACTTTCTTGGCCATTTCTCTCGAAACAAGAAGTTCTAGATTGGGTTAGCGTGAGAAGACGAAGTCAAGTCCGAGCGAGAAGGCGAAAACCTAAAGAACGATGAGAGCGATTTGGGGAAAGGTAAAAACTCTAAGTCTAACTCGGTGAGTTTATAACGCACCATTACCGCCGCCGGGGAATCGTCTCATCGGCAGTGTCTGTGGAGTCGTTTGCAATTCCTAGGCAGTGCATTCGAGAAATTTAGGTGCGTATTGTCACCCCAAGCGAAATTACTTTCTTGACCAAGTCTTTACGGTGAAGGAAGTATCAATCGAAGGTTTTTCTCCGATCCCTACTCGACCACTTCACGGTCGTAGGGGTTTCTGACTTTTGATAGTCGTAAGCAATCTTCACGATTGCAACCGCCCGGAACCGTCTCATCAATGATCCGTGGGAGTCGTTTGCAATTCCCGGATAGTGCATTCGGGAAAATTAGGTTCGTTTTGTCACCTCCAAGCGAAATTACTTTCTTGACCAAGTCTTTCTGGTCGAAGGAAGTATCAATCGGAAGCGTTTTTTCTCCGATCACCCTACTACGACCACTTCACGATCGTAGGGGTTTTATGACTTTTGATAGTCGTAAGCAACCTTCACGACCAAGCAAATTCTGGTCAAGTAGCACTCAAATATCGAAGAGTTTTCCTTCGACCATTATTCTACGACATTTTCATAGTCGTAAGTCCATTTGCAAATCCTTCACCAAGTAAGTTACTTTCACTTGAAGTGGGGGCTAGATGGCGAGGATCTAATAATCCTCATTTTATCTTTTATCTATAATTCTTATTATGGGTAAATATGATATCACATAGTCCCCAGAAGTACCCCTTATATTTATAAGGGAGGCCTACCAAGTGATTGTAAGATCTTCTACAATCACCCCATAGTCGTAAGTCTTACTACGACTATGTCATGGTCGTAAATCCTTCTCGACCACTGCACAGTCGTAAGTCCTTCTCGACCATTACCCGATCGTAGGTCCTTCTCGACTATTGCCCGATCGTAAGCTCTACTCGACTTATACCCGATCGTAAGTCCTCTGCGACCAAGTAAACCACGACCACCTTATAATCAAACCTACAAGCGAGTGGGTCCAATTGATTAAGGAATCGAGCGGTCCACACGCACTATTATTCAGCGTAGTAATGGTGCTTAAATACCCCATTACCTCGAAGATAAGCGCGGACGGCGTGAAGAAGCCAATGCGCCGGTAATTACTGCCATCATGCGCCCATTACTGGCTTAATTAGGCGCCTCTTCTGCAGGACAAAACGGCTACTCCTTCACGACTATATAAAGACATCAATCAGAGGGTGAAAAGGAGGGCGAAACAGAGCGAGTCAAGGAGAAACATAAGTACTGTTCTCTGTAATAGTCCTAGTTTCTTGCTTGATCATCGAGAATACAGTCAATATCATACTCACACAGGAGTAGGGCTGTTATTCTCCCCGGAGAAGGCCTGAACCAGTCTAAACATCCCGTGTCAACCACTCTGCGTGATTTCATCTCTAGGAGACCCCCCGAATCAAATAATCTTTACGTAAGATCGGTTCTAATACACCGACAGTTTCCTATATGTAGTTTCTTGTGGTTCTTGAGTTTATTTTGAATGGGGGTTATAATGAAGTGGGCAAACTCCAGTAGGTCTCTGATCGTTCTTTCAGACAAATATTATTCTTTCGATCATTGTGATATTTCTGCTCCACGTGAGCGTGGTTAAATTGCAAGATTTACCTTTTCAGGGAAGTTCTGTTTTACCCCTGTTGTATAATTTAACTCGTGTGTTCGCTTGGAGTTTCGGGCATTGGGAGATTTCTTTTGCAAGTTCTTTATTAAGTGTGGAATGATCTTGCATATTTCTTTGTGTTGCTTTAGAGAGTTGTTCTCTTTCTTGATTTCTGAATTTGACAAATTCTTGTCCTGTGGTGGTTGATGAATTTATCTTGGGTTCATGATGCCTGGTAGATGAGTTTCATTGGGTCTTTAATGGTTCTCCGAAAACGCTATTGTTTTCGATTGTTGAATTGCTTTCACTACAAGTGATTTTCGTCAATTGGAAACATTGTAAATTTCTATGGTTGTTCCTTCTTTCTCGTTGGAAAAGAACGACTTGTTTACTCATTTGATAGTTTGTATAATGAGAGTTTTCTGTTGCAAGTTCGTTAACACGAGGAAGCATTGGCTCTATGTATTTCTTTTGGATCATTCCGCTTGTTAAATTTTAATGCATCTCTTTTCTGAAGAAAAGTGTTAAAACCCATTTGTGGTGATGTGTTGTGATTAAGTTCGAGGTTGTACTCAAACAAAGTTGTGGGCTATGGGTTTTTATTGGTACCTATTTGTTTTTCAAAATAATTTCTTGTCTTTTGACTGCTGAACTCTCTTTACTACATGTAAACGTTAGTGTTGACAAGATCGTTTTTTTTTATGTTAGTCCTATCTCTCTTGTTGATAAAGGTGTCTTGGTTATCCGTTTGGCCTTTCGGAGAATGGGAATTTCCTTTCATAAAGTTCATTGAAGAAATTTCAACTTTGTTCATTTCTTTTGGAGTAGTGCGAGTGTTGGAGTTTAGAACCTCCCTTTGAAAAAAAAGAGTGTCAAAACCCCATTTTAAGGTTTTGTGGTGCCGTTTGAGAGGTTTGTTTAAGCTTTGTGGTTTTCGTACAAGGTTTCTTTTTTAGAATAAGTTGTTATTACAATCCCATTTACTGCTGGAGATTTCTAAGACACACTTTGTAGTGTGTCATGTTTCCTTTAAAAGGTTTATTGATATGATAGTAATGTAAATTAATTTTACCAGGAACGTATGTTATTTCTCTTAATGAAATGTTCAATAATGTGAGGGTAATGTTGATTCTTTCATAGAGAAAGAAGTTTGACCGCCTTTCTTGATGTTTCTAAAATGATCCAATCTCAAATTTTGTGTTCATGATCTTTGGGAGTTTCAAGTTTTATGTAGTAAACGAAGTTTGTCCAGTAAAGCGATAAGTCGCAAAGTTATAAAGGTTCTTCAGTAATGCGAGTGCTTTGATCTTGAATGCTCGTTGTTCTTATCTGTTAAAGTCTGACATTCTCTTCTTGTGAGGCTTATGCTTTTACCTGCGGACTCCATGTATGTTCTATGAGTTCTGTGCTTAATTGGTTTCCCCTTTTAGTCCTGTCTTCATTATGAGTTGTAAATGATTGTCTAGTTGGTGAACATCGTTTCCATTTACCTTTTATTTTGAGAAATATTCAACCCATTCTTTTCGCTTGGGCCTTTGGAGGTGTTTTCTAATTGATGTTGTCGAGTTTCAATCGCAATTTTTTTTCTATTCGACTGTTGTTTTACTATTCCTTGTTGAGGGGTGTGTGCCCTCAACATTAGTTTTTCAAGATCACCATTATCTGAATATTTCCTTTAGTTTCGTGCCCGTTTCGAGGAGCAACGTTTTTTTTCTGTATGACGAAGCTTGTCTTTATTCGCCTCTTTCTTTTGAGAAAGACTCAACAATTTTTGTTGCAAGTATTTACAAAGCGTAATTTGGCAACTGTTTGGTGGTGGTTAAGTTTTGGTAGTAGTGATGTTTTGCTACCAAGCTATTAGAGGAGTAGTAAAGATGATTTGGTTTTGATGTAATACTCCGGAAATGGATCGGTAGAAAGAAAGAGGTCGGAGAGAGCGAAAGAAACTATTTTCAGCGGAAAAATTCCATTCGTCGGGGTATCGTTAATTTAGGCAACTTTGGGCGCGATTCGCGACCAGGAGGCCCATAGTGGGCGGCCAGCCCACTAGTGGCCGGCCAAAGGGGGGGGCACCACTTCCCCCCCCAAAACCCTACTCCCTCCCCCCTTCCTCCCCCAAGCCGCCCCTCCTCCCCCTTGTGCCGCCCCCTCTCTTCCTCCCCTCCTCCTAGGCGCCTCCCTCTCCATTGGTGGCTGCCATTGGAGATCCCCGGAGCTGCACCCCCGGCCTTCCAAGTGTTCTTCTTCGGTTCTTCCTCCACCGGGCGATTTCCTTCCAATCGGGTTCGTGGAGTTGGAGCTGGCCAAAGGAGGAGAGGAGAAGGCTTTGGGAAGTTGTTCCTCGTCGTTCTTGGTCTACAAGGGTAACAGAGACCCCATCGCTGTTTGATTACGTTAGAGTTGTCAATTTCATGTTTTTGGGTAGAATCGCGTATTTCTGTTAGTAGATCGGTTCTGTACAGTATGTTGCAACTCGGTTTTGGGTGCCTTAGAGGCAGAATTGGATGATTTCGCCTTCTAGAGTTTTGTTACTTATTTCATTAGCTTTCTTTTGGCACCTGGATCACGAAATTTGACCCAGTAGATTAAAAGTTATGGCTGTTTTACTACGCGCTGGTCTGTCTGTCAGAACTGATGGGTATAGGGGGTTGCACCTAGGTTTTGATCTAGTTAGAGACAGAATCAGGTCGGCCACCCAACTAGGTTTTTGAAGATAATTTCACCATGTTTCCAGGCTGATAAAAATCACTTCATTTGGATCAGTGGTTTAAAAGTTAGAGCATTTTCTTTAGGGCGTTCAGATTTCTGGGCAGACTGCAGTTGTAGTTTTTCAATGGATGGTTAGACCTCTGTAATGGCCGAATTAGAGTTTAACCTCAACTAGAGTTTTGTAGCCAGATAAGTTAAGAAAATTTGAGCACTGGTTTCAGGTCTTTTGGACTTACGGTTTTTTATTGGTGAATTTTTTAGTAAAACTGCCAGATTAGGGATAATTGAAATGGTTGGGTAAATTGATCAAATTGAACTTTTATTTGGTTAGTTTGGCTAGAAGATTGAGGGAGGACACGTGTAGCATTGCCATATTCGTTGCCCTCATTTCGATTATATTTTATTGTAGGCGGTGAAGCGGTGAGTGGAGGGGTATCACAATTACCTCCCAACCCGTTGCAGCGCGGCAGGCAAGTAATTTGTATTCAATGTTTGATGTCATGTATGATGTGTGAATGAATGTTTACATTTGTTCGTATATGTAGATGAATGCCATGTGTTCTTTTCATTTATGAGTACTATTCCATATTGACATGTGATCATCATGATATGCATACATTATTTTGGTAAGACCCATCGATTCCAGTATGGGCACTTGAAATCCCATCAATTCCAAGATGGGTACGTGAGTCCACCATTCCAATGTGGGCCACGTTACGTGAGTCCACCATTCCAATGTGGGCCACGTTGGACCGTCGTATAAACGTTCTTCATACGAATACTTTAAGTGAACACCGACGGGTGCTTCACTCGCTATACCGGTATATGCTACAATATGTCCATTTCCTTCAATGCACCATTCCACTTCATTCATTCATACTTTCGTTTCCAGTATATGTTCAAATGGTGTTTGTGATATATGGCTCATTGTATGTTTGATTGTTACATACAATTACTTTTGAGTCTATTGGCTCATTCTTGCTTTATTGTCTTATTTAGGTAAATGACAAGGAAGAATGATCTTGTGGAGGGTAGTTCATCACGATGCACTCACTATCATTTATCAAACAATTTGAGGACTTTTATTATCATTAATTATGATTTGTGTTGCTTTGTAATAAGCCAACATGGCCTTGTTTACTTATCTTGCCGAATCATTTACTTCCATTTCGTTGGTTAAGATGGAGGATGAATGCTTGTTTTCATATATTCACAATAATCGCTTCTTTTGTTATGCTACTTGATGTTATTCATTTGAAGAGTAGAGATTTTAGGTGACATCTTGACTTCCTTATAGTCGTGGTGTTACTGATTTAGTATCGAGCGGGCTTGGTCCGTGGTAATAATATTAAAATGACACACTATGCACAATAGGAAGGGTTGGGTAAACCATTGTTTTCCATAATTGCTTGGTTTTGTCCCAATTAATTCGTTTATTAATTCGTTGAGCTATGTATTTGATTTTCTTTCATTGTGTTGTTCATAGATGGCTAGAGGTAGAGGCCGTGGTCGTGGTCGATCCACCGACCCGTAATGGTGGTCGTGGCGTGGTCCGTGACTACATCGTCTTCGTCGAGGGTTGGTGGTCTTGTGATGAGGAGATTGCCTCAATTGCGCCTCGGTTCTTGAGCCACCGCCGCAACCGTGATCTCATTCGAGACCTTAATAAGGAGAATCAACAACTCCGCCAACAATTGCAGCGGCCATTCCTGCGCTTCTTTGCCGGTGGCGGAACACATTCTTCTTCTTTGTTCCACGAGGCTAGGATGAGCCTCCGTGAGTGGATGTCGCCGTCTGGACACTTTTGACGGAGCAGTACACCGTTCAGCCGCGGATGGTTGAGGTACATGGGCGTCGGTTTGGAGCCTTAGAGTGGCATCCGCGCAGAAGCGCGATTGTGGCCTTCGGTGAAGGGCCAGCCGACATCTGGTGGGAAGGGTCTGTCTTCCGGGACTCGGCTCGAGTCTTGTTACTTGGGAAGTTTTGTGGAGAGGTTCAGACACGTTTTACCTCGACTCCTTCATCGAGAAGATGGAGCAATCCTCTCGACCTATGTGCAAGGAAAAATGTCGGTATCGAGTATGAGGCGGATTTAACAATCAGTGCGCTTTGTCCCAGCGGTGGCAAGTGATGATAAAGAGAAGGCTAAGAGGTTCGGCGGGGCCTCAATCGGGAGTATCGCCGGTTCAGAGCAACAGTCTCACGTGACTTTAGCTCGGTGGTTGAGCGAGCTAGAGGATGGAGTTGGAAAGAGCTCCTTCGTCGCAAGGGCATGTTGCGAGTGGTTACATTGCTCTTGGTGGATCAGCGTGGCGAGCGGAGTTTCGGTGGAGGTGGTGGGTCTTTTGACCCGGCGCTAAGAGGTTTCACAGAACCAACCCACCCGTCTGTTGCTGATGGCGATCTTCTTCTTGGCGCCACGTTCTTCATCTTCGCCTACGATTGCGTCTGTTCAGTCGGGGCATGAAGTGCTTTCGGTGTGGTGCGGGCATCGAGCTTGAATGTTCCTTCAAGGAACATGCGGTGATGTGGTCGAGAGGGCCACAAGTCCTCGATGTGCAAGCAAAATCCGGCTAGTATCATCAAATGGGAAGCCGTTCAGTGACTTCTTCCTCCGGCCTCCACAGAGAGGTTGATTCGAGACTCGGCGGCGGTTCTGCACCACATTACCCTCCGGCATGGGGTCCACTGCAGCTTTCACTCGGCGCCTCTGCGAGGTTCTATTGGAATCCGCACCATCGCCCCTCGTCGTTTGTTCCTCCGGTATTTGTTTCCGACTTTCGACGCTTGAGTGTTGGTGCGTCTTACGCACCGTGCATCGGGGTTTCGCCATGCCCACCCCTGAGACCTTGGGGCGCCCCGATGTGGTGGTGTACTTTACTTGTTGATTCGCATGATGCCTTTGTCTTTGTTTGATTCGGGGCTACTTACTCGTTCGTGTCTTTGGAGTTTGTTAGAAAAGTGGGTTTGAGTTTTGACTTATTTACGAGTCGGTGGTAGTCGGCTCCCGGGAGGACTTATTGCTAGCTCTACCGTCTGTCGGTTGTTCTATTACGATAGATGATGAGGTTTTCACTGCGAATCTTATGGTTATTCAATTGGCACCATTCGATGTTATCACGGTATGGGTGGTTATTCCAATACCGTGCCAAGATTTGTTGTTTCGGAAGGCGGTGACCTTGCTAGCTCCTTCGGTGAAGGCGGTATTCGAGGCAGCGCACCGTCGATTCGAGATTTGTCTTCGCTAATCTATTCCTAGCCGTCGTGCATCGATCATCGGATTACTTTGCTCCTCAATGAAAAGACTGATTCTTTGCGGCGTATTGAGGAGATTCGATTGTGAAGGAGTTTTCCGATGTCTTTCCTATAGAACTTCGGAATGCCTCGGTGAGGAAAGTGGAGTTCGGATTGATCTTGTTCAGGGAACTCGGCGTTGTCCAAGTCTCCTTACCGTTTGGCTCGGCCATTTGGAAGAATTGAAGAAACAATTGGGCGACCTGCTGTCCAAAGGTATGATTCAATGGAGCGTTCGCCTTGGGGCGCTGTTCTCTTTATTAAGAAGAAAGATGGCGGTGGCGTATGTGCATAGATTATCGAGCGCTTAATCGGCGACGGTGAAGAACAAGTATCCTTTGCCTCGCATTGATGACCTTTTCGACCAGTTGAAAGGAGCTAAGATATTTTCTAAGATTGATCTCGATCGGGTTATAATCATATTCGAGTTCGTGGCGGGATATTGAAAGCGGCTTTTCTACGAGGTATGGTCATTTTGAGTATAAGGTTATGTCTTTTGGACTAACGAATGCTCTGCAGATTTTCATGGAAGCCATGAGCGATATCTTGCATCAATACCTTGATGATTTCGTTGTGGTATTCATAGATGATATCTTGATTTATTCCAAGGCGAAGAGGATCACACCCACCATTTGCGGTTGGTCTTGAAACTTTAAAGAGAATCAATTCTATGCCAAGTGAAGAAATGTGAGTTACGGATTTACGAAGTTGGATTTTTGGGTCACGTTATTAATCGGAGGGTATTTGATTGATCCTAGTAAGATTTGACGGTGGTTGAGTGGAAGAGACCAACCAATGTTAAAGAAGTAAGGAGTTTTACAGGTTTAGTGGCTATTACGGCGGTTTGTGGAGGTTTTCAACCATTGCTAAACCGATGTCCCGATTGACACTGAAAGGTGTTAGATTCGAGTGATGCGATGCTTGTGGCGCAGATTTTGCTCTTTGAAAGATAGATTAGTATCGCTCCTATTCTTACTCTTCCGAGCACAGGAAGAGATTCACTATCTATTGAGATCGTCCATAGTTGGACTTGGTTGTGTACTCATGCGAGGATGGTAAAGTGATTGCCTATGCATCGAGGCAATTGAAGAAGCATGAGCAATTATCCCACCCATGATCTAGAGCTTGCTGCGTTGATTCATGCTTTGAAGATCTGGCGTCATTATTTGTATGGCGAATCTTGTGATGTGTTCACGACCACAAGAGCACGAAATACATCTTTACCCGAAGGACTTGAACTTGAGGCAGAGGAGATGGCTAGAGTTGATCAAGGACTATGATCTTACTATTGATACCATCCGGCAAGGCTAATGTAGTAGCCGATGCCTTGAGTCGCAAGGCGACACCTCCTATCCTCGATTGTCTTATTGCTGATTTTGGCGTATGGATATTTCTTTACGCTGCGGGTACCGCCTGAGGCCGAGACTTCGATTGATTTTAGAGTCGACCCTTCCGGATCGGTGCGAGTAGCAACAAACAAGATCGGATGTTCCAACGAGTGAGAGCGTTGCGGCGAGGGCAAGCGAGGTCGCCGGTGTAGACAAATTTGATTCTTTGCGATTTAAAGGGCGCCTTTGTGTGCCACAGAGTCTCAAGTAAAATTGGAAATTTTGAAAGAGGCCCATCGTACTCCTTATCCGTACATCCGGGAGACCAAGATGTACAAAGATTTAAAGAAAAGTTTACGGTGGAAGCGGATGAAAGTTGATATCGCTTTCGGTATGTGGCTTCATGTGGGGTGTGCCCGGTAGTCAAAAGTGAGCACAAGCGACCAGCAGGTATTGCAACCCTTGGAGGTACCGGTTTGGCCATTTGACGATATATCTATGGATTTTGTGGTTGGTTTACCTCGCACTTTCGGCGAGAAAGGATGCTATTTGGGTAGTTGTGGACCGGTTGATGAAGTCGCACATTTCATTCCTATTCGTACAACCAATTGACAGCGATTTGGCTCCTCTTTATGTCACGAGAAATTGTGCGTTTGCGGAGTGCCAAAGACCATTGTTTCGGCCGAGGCGCCAAGTTCGTTTCAAATTCAGGAAAGTTTGCGAGTGCATTGGGCACACAACTCCGTCTTAGCACGACCTTTCATCCCAGACGGATGGGCGATCGGCGCACCATTCGGACTTTAGAAGACATGCTCGGTGTTGTGTTTTATCTGGAAGGTAATTGGGAAGAGCATTTAGCCTTGGCGAGTTTGCTTATAACAACGATTATCATTCGATGATTCGAGCCGCACCATCGAGGTTCTCTATGGGCGTAAGTCACGAGTCCCGTTGTGTTGGGATGAGGTTGGAGAGCGGGCGATCTTGGGTCCCCCGGGTTCAACGAGCGATGGCTAGAGTGGCGAGAGGTTAAGCGAATTTGTTGTTGCCCAGAGCCGGAAGTAAGAGCTCTGTTGATGTCGGAAGGCGAGATTTGGAATTCGAGGTGGGAGCGAAGTTACGTTGAGAGTATCGCCATCTAAAGGCGTAGTGCGTTTGGCACCAAAGGAAAGCTTAGTCAAGGTATGTTGGACCCTTCCCAATCGTGTACGAATTGGGAAGCTAGCTTATCGTTGGACCTTCTGATTCTATGAGTGGGGTTCTAGCGTGTTCCATGTTTCGATGCTTAGAAAGTTTACGAGAGACCCGGATCATGTCATTCCTTTGGAGCCTTTGATTGTCGGCAAGACCTTACCTTGAGTCCCGGCGGTGAAGATCTTTGGAAGAATCGAGCAGGTTACGAGAATAAGACCACGAAGTATGTCAAAGTTCTTTGGTGCATCGATCGAGAGAGAGGCCACTTGGGAGTTGGAGTCCGCATGAGAGCAATACCCGACACATTCGTTTAAGGTAAATTGTTTAAGTTGTATTTCAAGTATTTATTTCTTTCCGTTGGATCGTTGATTAGATTAGAGTCGAATCTGATAAGGGGGTAGACTGTAATACTCGGAAATGGATCGGTAGAAAGAAAGAGGTCGGAGAGAGCGAAAGAAACTATTTTCAGCGGAAAAATTCCATTCGTCGGGGTATCGTTAATTTCGAAGCAACTTTGGGCGCGATTCGCGACCAGG
Source organism: Hsuehochloa calcarea (assembly GCA_036346395.1). Taxonomy (NCBI): domain Eukaryota; kingdom Viridiplantae; phylum Streptophyta; class Magnoliopsida; order Poales; family Poaceae; genus Hsuehochloa; species Hsuehochloa calcarea. The sequence continues at coordinate 20,720,196 of CM070595.1, read as the reverse complement.
AGGCCCGATAGTGGGCAGCCAGCCCACTAGTGGCGGCCAAAGGGGGCACCACTTCCCCCAAACCCTACTCCTCCCCTTCCTCCCCAAGCCGCCCCTCCTCCCCTTGTGCGCCCCTCTCTTCCTCCCCTCCTCCTAGGCGCCTCCCTCTCCATTGGTGGCTGCCATTGGAGATCCCGAGCTGCACCCGGCCTTCAAGTGTTCTTCTTGGTTCTTCCTCCATGGGCGATTTCCTTCCAATCGGGTTCGTGGAGTTGGAGCTGGCCAAAGGAGGAGAGGAGAAGGCTTTGGGAAGTTGTTCCTCGTCGTTCTTGGGTCTACAAGGGTAACGAGAGACCCATCGCTGTTTGATTACGTTAGAGTTGTCAATTTCATGTTTTTGGGTAGAATCGCGTATTTCTGTTAGTAGATCGGTTCTGTACAGTATGTTGCAACTCGGTTTTGGGTGCCTTAGAGGCAGAATTGGATGATTTCGCCTTCTAGAGTTTTGTTACTTATTTCATTAGCTTTCTTTTGGCACCTGGATCACGAAATTTGACCCAGTAGATTAAAAGTTATGGCTGTTTTACTACGCGCTGGTCTGTCTGTCAGAACTGATGGGTATAGGGGTTGCACCTAGGTTTTGATCTAGTTAGAGACAGAATCAGGTCAGCCACCCAACTAGGTTTTGAAGATAATTTCACCATGTTTCCAGGCTGATAAAAATCACTTCATTTGGATCAGTGGTTTAAAAGTTAGAGCATTTTCTTTAGGGCTGTTCAGATTTCTGGGCAGACTGCAGTTATAGTTTTTCAATGGATGGTTAGACCTCTGTAATGGCCGAATTAGAGTTTAACCTCAACTAGAGTTTTGTAGCCAGATAAGTTAAGAAAATTTGAGCACTGGTTTCAGGTCTTTTGGACTTACGGTTTTTATTGGTGAATTTTTAGTAAAACTGCCAGATTAGGGATAATTGAAATGGTTGGGTAAATTGATCAAATTGAACTTTTATTTGGTTAGTTTGGCTAGAAGATTGAGGGAGGACACGTGTAGCATTGCCATATTCGTTGCCCTCATTTCGATTATATTTTATTGTAGGCGGTGAAGCGGTGAGTGGAGGGGTATCACAATTACCTCCCAACCCGTTCTTGTGTGGCGAGCAAGTAATTTGTATTCAATGTTTGATGTCATGTATGATGTGTGAATGAATGTTTACATTTGTTCGTATATGTAGATGAATGCCATGTGTTCTTTTCATTTATGAGTACTATTCTATATTGACATGTGATCATCATGATATGCATACATTATTTTGGTAAGACCCATCGATTCCAGTATGGGCACTTGAAATCCCATCAATTCCAAGATGGGTGCGTGAGTCCACCATTCCAATGTGGGCCACGTTACGTGAGTCCACCATTCCAATGTGGGCCACGTTGGACGATCGTATGAAACGTTCTTCATACGAATACTTTAAGTGAACACCGACGGGTGCTTCACTCGCTATCTGATATATGCTACAATATGTCCATTTCCTTCAATGCACCATTCCACTTCATTCATTCATACTTTCGTTTCAGTATATGTTCAAATGGTGTTTGTGATATATGGCTCATTGTATGTTTGATTGTTACATACAATTACTTGCTGAGTCTATTGGCTCATTCTTGCTTTATTGTCTTATTTAGGTAAATGACAAGGAAGAATGATCTTGTGGAGGGTAGTTCATCACGATGCACTCACTATCATTTATCAAACAATTTGAGGACTTTTATTATCATTAATTATGATTTGTGTTGCTTTGTAATAAGCCAACATGGCCTTGTTTACTTATCTTCTTTGAGCTATTTACTTCCATTTCGTTGGTTAAGACTGGAGGATGAATGCTTGTTTTCATATATTCACAATAATCGCTTCTTTTTGTTATGCTACTTGATGTTATTCATTTGAAGAGTAGAGATTTTAGGTGACATCTTGACTTCCTTATAGTCAGGGTGTTACATTTGATCTGTACCTCTTGGAGGAAATTTGATTCACCTGGAAGGTTGTGTTGAAATAAATCTGGGTATTGTTACGACTGAGTAGACCCTATGGTATAGTGAAATTTCAGAACTTTAGTTCATGTTGAAATGTTCAGGATTATCGAAGGTATGGAAACTTTGAGTAATTTTATAGAGTAACGCAATTGGATAGCACTGCGAGATAATGTGGGTAATTTCTGAGGATGTCAATAAGTGAGTATGTTAAAATTATGGGAATGATGGAGATTCAATCTGTTGAATTCCCTATTTGTTATAATTGCAATTTGTCGTAGAGGTCTTGGAGATTAATTCTGGGCTTTACATTTTTATGCTAGACCATTGGTCACACAAGGTTTGTGTGTAGAGAAAAGTGGAATAATGGAGTTTCCTGAACAGTGGAGTGATCAGTAATAGAATCTTTCTGATGTAGTACATGAACGTGCATGCTAAGGATTCTGAGTTGTTATTCTTGGAAAATGGAGGTAATGTGATTGTGTGGGACCTATTCGGTGGTGCTTTGAACGCCTTCTATCAAATCAATTTTGGATAGTAGAATGAGTTACCTAGAACATTCGGTGGATTCAATAGAGCCTCTCCACAATGGTGTGGGTGATGTACGTCAGTTTGAACATAATTTGAGGATGTTTAACTAAGAGGTTTAAACTCATGTGGTATGCGATGAATTCGAAATCCAAGGTTCGAGAGAAATTTTATTCCTAGAAGAGAGGAATTGAGGGAAAATGTTGTTTCATCGGATATTGAGTCATTTTCTTGATTGTCGTTTGAGTTTTGTATTGTTGACTGGTGTTTTCCGCCCTTTGAGTTGGCGCTGTGTTGGCACGCTTGATTTTTTCCAATTAAGACAAACCACAGCGAGTATTTGATTTGGGCATTCGAGTGATTTCTCTTTTGGTTGTCGTGGTGTTCCTATGTAAACTGCCTATTTAGAAAAAAAAAATTGTTTTCGTGATGAATTGTCAAATTTGGGATTTAACCTTTTGGTGAAGAGTTAGCATTGCGTGGATTCTATGAGGATTCTCTATTCCAAGTTGGATTCTCTTCGTTTCTGAAATGTTGCAGAATTTAGGAAGTTGGCTTATCGTGTTGTCCGTCTCGGGTTCCTCTGCAATGCATAGCGCTGGTGTGTTCAGTCTTTGAGTGGGCGGTTGAGCCATTCAAAGTATGAGATTTAGTTAAAGGCGTTGACCATCGAGTAAGGTCTTATCTTGATCCTCTTCGATCGGTGTACCTAGAAAGTCCAGATTGAGTGTTATGTCAGGCGTCGTTTTACGTCTTTGTGTTGTGGTTTTCTCTAGTCCGAAAGAGAGGCCACTTGCGAGCTAGAGTCCCTCGTCTTGTGAGCGATATCGAACCGTTCGTTCTAATGCGTGCTTATCACGCGATAATTACGTGACATTTTCTTTCATATAGATCGGAGCGTAGATTCGAGGTCGAATCCTGTTAAGGGGGGTAGATTGTAGTACCCCGAATATCGATTAGAGAGAATGTTAATCGGGCGAGGGAATTAATTAAAAATTTAATCTTTTTGGGGGAAATCTGGAACCTAGGCTTCCAACCCAGGCTAGCGCTGCCTTTGGCCGGCCAACTTGTGGGCCAAGAAGGTGGGGGGAGGCGCCCCAAGAGGGCCCAAGCCCAAGCCGGCCACCCCCCCTCCTTAACCGTAGGCTAAAACCACCACTTCCCCTTTTTGCCCCCACTCCCTCCCCCTTAGCCGCCACCTCCCCTCACCATAGCCGGCTCCCTTGCTGCTCCTTGGTGTCTCCTCGCGGTGGTGGTGTATCGGGACCCGAAAATACATCTCAGGAACCCTCTGTGTATTCTGAACTAGTCCCAGATCAGTAGCTAGCTCACACAGGAAACAGTGATGAAATACCATCCATTTATTCGATTTAACTAGAAAGATCTCAAAATAATAATAACTGGACCTTATGGTCAATGTTTACTTAACTTGCCACGCAGGGCTAAAGAAACAAATAAACTCTTGCAGCGGAACGAGAAACTTGAAAAGGCCAATCAACATGCCCACAGGCAATCGAATGGAGAACGCATCCTAATCCGCAAAACCTTCGTAGTCTTCATTCTGAAAGAACTCCTGTGCAGCTTGATATTCTTCAACTGATCAACAAAGGCATGAGCCGTGAGTACATAAAGCACTCAACAGGCCGTAGGGAAATGTATGCAAATAATATTCATGCAAGGTTTACCAAAGGTTAATCATTAAGACACATGTGATGATGAACCCATCGAGACTAGGCTTGACTAAGCACTAATACGATACCCATGTTGGTGATACAAATATGTCCAACTAGAATTATCCAAGCTAGGGTGACAAAGGATTCATGGCATTCAAATGTTCAATGGAGGCATAATGACAACAGGTAATAACTAAACCCAAAACAATTGATATAAAGATAGCATGCAATTGTATAAAACAATATACTTTTGAAATCATAGGATCAATATGATCAAAGGACTACGGCTTGCCTTTGAATAAATCCTTGTTCAAAACTTCCCGAAGTAGCAACGTCTACTCGCAAAATAAGAAAATAGAACAAATAAATACCAAACAAAGATAAAATCAACTCCAAAAATTAAATAAAAATCATAAATAAATAGATCTCGAATTTAGATGAATTTACAAATTTGAACGGGCTCAATCGGAGTTCGGATGCAAAAGATATGGGCTTTGGAAGATTGAAAATAAATCAAAACCCTAATTTGGATTTTAATTTAATTTCACGATTTATTTCTCAATGGGAAAATCGACTTATGACGTCGGTGGCGTCGGCGAGATATTCATTTGGAATTAAAATCAGCAGAAGGTGGGTCCCTTGGAAGTATTTGGGTGCACCGTGGATTGAGTCCAAGTAGGTTTGGCCGGGAGGGGTTGGGCGTACCACGTGGCGACCAACGAGGAATCGACGAGGCTCCACGGGGACACGGCTTACGAGGTGGGTGCTGGTGGCCCGACCGCATGACCAAAGAGAGAAAGCTTCGGCCGAGGACCTTGCGGTGGCGGCGGCGGCGACGGTGAGTACGTTTGGCGGTGGAAGCGACAAAATGAGACCCTAGGGAGGCAGTGAGGCTGCTGGAGGTGGCGAGAGGAGGTCGGGTGGCGGCGGCTCACCGGTGGCGGCGACAATGGTGGCGGCGGTGAGAAGGCGTTGCTTGGGACGAGGCGGCAGCGGAGGAAGCACCGCGGCGGCGGCGGCGGCGAGGTGGAGTTCCGGCTATTGCGCGCTTATTGGCAATAGTCGCGGAGGGAAGGCGGAGGCGAAGAAGGCGGCGCGAAGAGCTTGCCGGCGGTGGTTGCCGGCAGTGCGCTCGAGAAGACTAAGGAGCGTCCGCGCTTTGGGGTCGGAGGAGGCGAGGATTTGGTGGGGTCTTGGGCCTTTATAGCCCGGGAAGAGGAGTCAGTGAGAGGCGGCGTCTGGCGTCTGGAGGCGGGACTTCGGAGGCGAGTCCGGGTTGAAGACGAAGACGACGTGGCGTCGGTGGTCCCACATGGCGAGGAGGGAAAGCAGTAGCGAGATTTGGAGGGGCCGGCGTGAGATAAGATAGCGCGGCTGCTGCAGCTGGAAAGGCCGGAGGAGACGGCAGAGGCGCGGAGTTGGGCGAGCAGTGATTGGGTTTGGCCCAATTCATTTGAAAAATAGAATAGGTTTTCTTTTTTAGAAAATAGCAGAAAATCCAAAAGGCAAATAGAAATTAGCAAATGAACTCAGAAAAATTCTAGAAAATTCTAGGAAATATATCTAAGGCCATGGAACCCAAATAAAATAATTTTGATAATAGTTGATGTTGGAATTAATCATATTAAATTGTTTTTTATCTCTAAAATTTCCAATTAAACTTTAACTTTAGTAGAAAAATTCAAATGGTTATTTTTCTTTTTACAACTTTAAAACATACCAAATTTTTGGGATGTTACATGGTGCCATCTCCGGTGATCCCCGTCGCTTCTCCCCAAGATCCCCTCCGACAGCTCCTTTCCCTACCGTCGTCACTAGGCCTTTAAATGCGTCTCTCGGTGGCCGGCCTTAAGAGAGGGAAGAGAGGGGAAGGGAGGAAGGCCCGTGTGCAGCGGATCATCCTCGTCCTACTGGTATACAAGGGTAACGATACATCCAATTCGTTGTTTGATTCCAGTAGAGTTGAGAATCCGATTGGATTTGTAGTTTCGTTCTGCCTCTGTTTGTAGATCCAATCTATCCAGTATGTTTTAGGCCAATTTTAGGCATCTTAGAGGCATAATATGGTATTTGCGCCTTATAGAGTTTTGTTTCTGAGATTGTTAGCTTTCTTTTGGCACCGAGATCATGAAATTTCGCCATGTGGTTTAGGAGATATGAATTTTTAAGTGCGAACTGTTACATCTGTACGTAAGCGAAGACAGATCCGTTTGTATCTCGGTTTTGATCTAGTTAGACTCAGAATCAGAACCTTCACCCAAATAGGTATTGTAGCCCTTTAAAGTATCTTTCCAAGTTGATATAGATCACTTTCATTGGATCAGTAGATTGAAAGTTACATCAGTTCTTTGCTACTGTTCTGCAACCGGGACATTTATCGATTGGCTGTTTTCATCTATTGTTTAGGCCACTGGTTTGGCCGAATCAAAGAACCCCACCAACTCGAGATTCGTAGCCTGGTACGATAAGAATATTTGAGCACTGGTTTCAAGTCATTATGAGTTACAGATATTTAATTATGATTTTGCTCATTACTCTTGATCGGGAAGGTGAGATTGGTGATTAGTTAATTTGTCATTTTGAATCTTTGGTTATGTTGATTAGATGGGGGTTATGGTAGAACGCTTGTAGCCATGTCATGTCTTGATTTCTTATTTCGAATAAAAATTTGTGTAGGCGGTGGGGCAGGCAGTGGAGAGATTCCGTCGTTACCTCCTAGCTCGTCTTAGCGCGGAAGGCAAGTACCATGTCTTATCATAATGAATGGTGATGATTATGTGTGGATGAAATGTTAGACTTTCTATTCATGTTTGTATGTTATGTATATTTCTTCATTATGATGTGATAAGAGTTCATTGCATGAAGTTCATTCCGTTCATGCATTTGTTTCATATTGTCCACGGAAGTGGAAATTTGTAAGTCTCATCAATTCCAGTATGGGCACGCAAAAGTCCCAGCAATTCCAGTATGGGCATGTAAGACCCACCACTCCAATGTGGGCAACCTTGGACATCCGTATGAAACGTTCTTCATACGGAATTTAGGTCCCCGGACTTTGATAAGTACGGGCTTAAGTGAACACCGACGGGTGTGTTACTCAATATACCGGTATAAGTTGTGAGCAGTCCATTTCTTCAGTGCATCCAATTATTCCATTCATTCCCATATTTGTTCAAAGATGTTTTTTTTCTTTACATGTGGAGTGTGAATTGCCTTGTTTGGTTCATGTTTCTGTTAAATTGTTAAAGTATTTGCTGAGTCTTTGACTCATTCTTGCTTTGTATATTTTATTTAGGTAAATGAGGAAGAGCGACTTTTGAGGGTAGTCGGCACGAGACATCATTTATCAAACCAGCATAATTTACTGTTATCTTTTAGTCGCATCAGCAATTTGATAAATTTCCAAATTGTAATAATAAGATTTTTAGTAACGCCTTTCGTACATTTTGTTCTGAATGTTTTCCATTCCTTCCATATATATGTTATTTGTTTATCGTTGTTCATTATAAAATATTGTTAATTTAACTTAAATAGACTGGTGTTGTTGTATATTCTTAATATGGATTAGTTTATGCGTGACATCTAGGCTTCGAATAGCGTGGTGTTCTGATTGATTTTCACCCAAAACAATTTCTGTAGATAATTTTATCATCTTTCCAGATTGATAAAGAAAACTGAAATTGGACTTATAGATTAATAGTTATGTTATATTCTTGGTTGTTGTTCTGTTTATGCAGACGGATGTGCATGCAGCATTTTCACCTATTGTTTTGTCAAATGTTTTGGCAGATTTTGGTAATCTAGTCAACTAGAGTTTTGTAGGTTTGCTCGTTAAGTTTCATTGGGCACTATACTCATGTCATTCCGAGTTCCAGATCATTAAATATGATTTTTTTCTGTACCGCTGTTCAGTAGGGTTTCAGGTGGCTTAATTGTTTGATTTCAGTTTTGGGTCTGTTGGATAGTCAGGGGGTTAGTGTAGATCACCGGTATCTTTGTCCTACCCTATCGTCATTTTTTGGAATACATAATTGTGTAGGTGGCGAGTGTAGGAGCACCTTCGTTGCCTCCTACCATGTCACAGCGCGAAAGGCAAGTACAATGTATTAACATTTATTGATTTCTGTTGAATGATGGTTGATGTACTGTTAATTGATAATCTATGTTCATATTCCATGTTATACATTCCGTTCTTAATTGATAATCCATGTTCATGTTCCATGTTATACATTTCTGTTCTTAATTGATAATCCATGTGGAAGAATGTGATGACATTCATTGCATATATTTCATTACATTCATGCATTGTTCATGTTCCATCCACAGGAGTAGAATTATAAAGACCCATCAACTCCAGTTTGGGCATGTAAGACCCACCATTCCAATGTGGGCATACTTCGGACACCTGTATGAAACGTTCTTCATACGGCGATTGGATCCCCGGACTTTGTTAAGTACTGGCTTAGGTGAATACCGACGGGTGTGTCACTAGCTATACCAGTATGAGTGTAACATCCCAAACTTGGTTTGTGTTTCAAATGTAATAAAAATGAGGAGAAATTAAAACTTTTTCTCTCATCTTGATTTTTGTAATCAGTTCCATAATTTTTGTAAAAGAATTATGTGAAATCAAAAATTAAATTGCCATTTGGACACCAACACAAACCTCCTCCATGAAAATCTTGTGCCTAATCTCTGGAAATAATTTTCATTGGGTCTAGGGTTGATGTTTAACACCTCTGAATTATCTCATGATTTTTAGAAATTATTTGATAATTTTTGGAGGCAAGTCAAACTGGTCAAACCCCATTTTCCTCTCTTCTGGAATTTCTGTAGAATAATTCAGTGCATAAAAATCTCTGAAAATTTTATGGAAAGCTCCTCCTGCTGTCAGCAAGCTCCAGTTAAAATTTCGTAAATTTTGGAGTTTGTTTGCTACCTCAAATAATTCCTCAAAACTCAGATGTTTAAAATTCAATTTCTATCTGGTTTGCACTGTTCCTCGGGTTCGAACCGGACTCGGGCTCGAGCCAATTGACTCGGTCGAACCAACTAACCGAACCGGCGCGATGCAGTCGGACGCGGGAGTTGTGAACCGTTGGATCAGCATCGCACGGCCCAGGATTGAGCGAGCGTTTGAATCGAACCGATCCATTTCAGCCGTCCGATTAAATCCAACGGCCGTCGTTCGTCGTCTTCCTCCGCTCGCGCTCGACTCGGCGAAGTCAGCGATCTTTGGCGTGCAGCGATGCACGCCGGCGAGCCCAGTCGCGTCTCCCTTTTGGCCAACGGCTCTGCCGCATTTAATGCTCCCGTCCGGCCGCCCCCACAGTCGCCGTCTCCCCTGCGGTTACCTGCTCCCGTCGCCCTCGGCCGACCTCAAAACCGCGCAAGGCCATTTTTCTTGCCGTTGCTCCCCTCTTGCTCCTCCGCCTATAAGACTCTACCCGAGGCTTCCTTAGCATCCTTTGAACACCCTTGAGCTTGGTACCCTTGTTAGTGCACCGAGTGAACTCCTTCGTGAATTTTCTCTCGGCGCCATTGTTGGAGCTCAGACCTCTTGGTGGCGGTGTTAGGGCATTCTTTCTCCAAGCCTTTGCTTCCTCGGTTGCTTGGCATCTCGTGGAGTATTAACCCTCTGTTAATTTGGCTTTTTGAGAGAGGAGCGGCTCAATTTCGGACTTCCCCCTTTTCGGCCGAAATCGCCATTCTTCTTCGCCCGAGTTGCCTCGACTTTTCTCGGTGCATCCTTTGCGCCCAGGTAACCCTCTTTAGCCCCTAGTGGCTGGCACGACTCCGTGGACCCGGTGAGCCATTTCTTTGTTTCGTTTTCGTCACTTTGCGGTCACCTCGGTTCTCTCCGGCTGCGGCGTTCGAACCACCTCACTAACTCATTGGTACCATTGGGTGCGCAAGAGTATTAGGGACTCGTTTTAGGCGTTTGCTCGCACCGCCGCGGCCAGAGCCGCCGGCGGCGAAGCCGTTCTCCTCCGACATTTTTGCCGGACGAAAGCAGGGCGTTGGTTTGAGCGTCGTCATTTTGGACCGTCGATCCTAAGATCTGCGGCTCGGGATCGCGCGGAGATTTGAGTCATCCCACGCGCGCCTTGATGCGTGATCCGTTGGATCCAAGATCAACGTGCGGTCGGCGTGAACGTTCGGACCGCCGAACGCTCCCATCTCGTTGACCGTTGGATCCAGATCCAGCGGCGGACTGATGTCGGATCGCGCGCGCGCGACCAAAGTGGTCGTGGACCGTTGGATCGATCCAACGGTTAACGACGAGTTCGCGGCACAGCGCGTTAAGCGCTAAACGCGGACCGTCGGATCCGAGATCGGCGCTCCTCGTTCGCCACGTCGTTTCTAAATTCGATTTTCCCAAAGAGATTTATTTATCAAGCTGAAAAATGGGATAACTTGTAAAATGCATAACTAATTCATTTCAAATCATTTTGGTTGATTCAAATTTTGTTGGTTATGTTTTTAACTCATCTTTAAGTTAAAAATGTTTCCAACCTCAGTATAGCTCAGGAAATTTTGCTATGAATAGTAGCATTTTGATTTATAAAAGTGACCAAAATTGTTTTGATCATATCTTTGGCATTAAGAATCCAAATCAATTGGTTCTTGTTGCTAAATTCATTATAAATCAAAACCTTGCTACTGTAAAAATTTTAGAATTTTAGAGAGAGTTTACTTGTTGGGTCTTTGTATTTTATTCGTTCTTATCGGTTGCTTTTGCTTTCTCGTTAGGATCAGAAGAGCACATTCATAATCTTGTTGATCCACAGAGCACCTTGACCCACAAGCAGGCAAGATATTTGATCATAAATGTCCCATTACTTTCAAAGTCTAATATCTTGTTTACAAATTATATGTATGCATTGCTTTTGTGTCCAATTATTTTGCCTGTTTAGAGGTAGCTATTCCTAATGCATTATTGCCATTAAAATGTTATCCTGCCACAACCATAAGTTATTATCATCATTTGGTGAATTAGAGCCGGTGATTTTATTATGCTCTTTTCTTGTCTTTGCGATGTTATGCTTAGAAATGCTTAGCTACCGGTAGAATTGGCGGTTATCGACTTAGTCGATGACCTTGATCACACAAATCATTTTGTTTATTTTGGTTTAGCACCTTATGCTTTTGTCTTGTAAAACCGAAAATGAAACAAAATGATTTGACAAACACAATGGCATGTTGGTGTGATTGTTGGGTGTGACAAGGAAAGGTGCCAGTCCCTAAGGACCGAAAATGTTGCTTGCGCCATCGATCCAAGTACTTTTGCGTACTAACCACATGAGGGTTATATGGGACCCCTCTTGACCTAGTACTTTGGCGTGGGTTATCTCCGAGTCGCGGGAGGGCGTTGTGTGTGTTGTGTGAAACATGATATGTGTTCTCGGTGTTCTTGTGTTGGGTGTGCGGTGGTGGAGATTCGGTTAGGCTCTCCACCTCGAGGGCGTCGTAGTTGTCAAGGCTTTACAGGGAAGGGTAGTTGACCGAGGCTTTACGATGACTCGACACAGCGTATGGGTCTCTATCCATACGGGCGGCTCGTGAATAATTCACAATATTGGAAGCGTCTCGTAGGACTTAGCCGTGCCGGCATACCTAAGGAAGTGTGCTTAATAGCTTGGCAAAAAGGCGGTCTGACATGTGGGTAAGTTGGTACACCCTGCAGGGATAAAACTATTCGAATAGCCTCGTCCTAGGTTATGGACACGCTTGGTGATTTCCCGCAAGATCTAGACTACAACAACTGTTTTTGTTTTAAAAATTAAAACTTGACATGGTTGGCATGAATGGGTAATTCATGCTATTGTTGTGGTGACTAATTGGTTTAGTCACTTCGGATTGCTTTTCTTGTTGTTGCTACTTGATCACTACTGTTTTTATCAAATAAAATCAGATTGCAAAAATTGCCTTTGATCTATTACATTATTGCAAATAAAACTTGCTTTATGCTTAAAAAAAAAAATTGAGTCCTAACCTGCTCCACTTAAATAAGCTTGCATGTAGTTATTGTTCAGGTCTGTTATCATTCTTATATATCTTGCGAGTACATTCCAAGTACTCACCCGACTTTTTTTGGTGCTTTTGTTCTGAGAGGAAGAAGGTGAGCCCCAAGGGCCTCACTTTTGTGAGTTGTCTTTGTGGATTGACGACTAGCTTTGGCGGTCCGGTCGGTTGCCTTGTGGGTTAAAGGCACACTGATTGGCTCTTTTGTTTATAGCCATCTTATGGCACTTTTGCTTCCGCTGTTAAATTTCTTTATGTATTTGTCATTTGGCCGGTCGGCCTCTCTTTTGTAATGACTATCCTTTATTTATGTTATCTTCTGGTTGTTGTTTATGTTTCGGTTCTATGTGGATGAATGGAATTGATGCATGAACTTTGTAAAGAGGTGTGTATACTGCACTCTGGGAAGTATACATGTCTCGAGTCTCGGATTATCTGATTTGTGATGCTAGGACCAAGTGGATGGTTAAGCATTACAAGCCGGATAAACCGGGGTCTCACAAGGTTTGGTATCAGAGCCATACTGACCGTAGTAACCCAAGCATGGTCGTCTTTAGGATATCTTGAAAAACTTAATTTCAAAGTATCAGATGATTTTTGAAAGCTTAAGGAATTTTCAGATTTTATTCCTTACCTATCTTAGCTTTCTCCTCTCATCTTACTCTAATTTGAGTTTTGAAAGTTGTTTTCCTCTCATCTCCTTTTCAAAGATAGTGTTATCGATTAAATGGGTTTTGGGAACCACTGAGTTTGGCAAATTGAAGTGTGCCAGATTTTGAAGTTTCTAGAATGGAAGGCTTCGGCTGGAAGCTTGGATGCGAAATCGCTACATCAACCTCAATTTCCGGACAGCAAGCTCGATGGTTTCTAATGGGGTAGAAAATGAGAGGATAATCAACTAAAACTTGTGGGGTTAAAAAAGGGTAAGATGTGATACTAGTTGGCTATGTATCTAACACTATTTTCGCTGATTTAACCTTGATCTTAAGTGGTATTAGATCTTACCTTGACCTTCTGATTTTTATCTTCTCAACCAATTACTCGTTCATTCAATACGGGTTAGTTGCATTGGGGAGTTGAGCTTTGGTTTTATGATTCCTTGCCGTTTTTGGAGTCTTTTTGTAAACCTGCCTAAGTTTGTACACATACTGGTTTTGGCTTTCGGTTAGGGTGATATTCCATTCCCCTAGTCGCTAGCTTTTCGCTTTCTTTCGGCTTTTAATCTTTGAGTCTAGTTTTAACCAAAGTTTCTTGTAACAGGATGGCGGGCCTTTTCGTAGCGGCCAAGGCGATCAGTGGTCGGGCGAGATCTTCCTCCTCCTCCGACCATGGCCGAGAGTCCTTCTTGGTCGAGCGCAACCGTGCGAGAGGGCGGGAGGTTCTTACGGGCGTCATCACGCGCAACACTTCCGCCCTTTCGGTGCTTCGGATCCGGGCAAGGGGTGGACACCGGCCGCGTGGGGACTTGCGGAGTTTCTTCGCTTTCGGCCCCTCGTTCTCAGTGCGAGGACCGCTTGACCTTGAGCGGTAGCCGTCGGTGGAGCGGAAGCCGCATAGCGCAGTGCGGGGAGCATGAGAAGGCGCTGTTTGCATCGCACCGGTGGAGGGTGGCTTTGTCTTGGTGGGAGAGCTTTCTCGCCATGCAGCCTGACGGTCACACCGTCACTTGGGAGGAGTTCCGTACTGCCTTCCGCCGCTCTCATATTCCTTCCGGCTTGATGAAGCTGAAGAAGAAGGAATTCTTGTCGCTCGAGCAAGGCGTCGTTCGATCCACGGAGTATCTTTACGAGTTCAACCATTTGGCTCGTTATGCTCGGAGGAGGTGGCCACCGATGAGGCCAAGCAAGAGAAGTTCAATGATGGTTTGTCAGGAGGCTGCGGGACAAGCTATCCATCGTTGACTTTCGGTTTCGGGCCTTGGTAGACAAGGCCATCGTTCTTGAAAGCACGCGGGAGAGCACTTGTGGATTCCCGCAAGCGCAAGTGGGAGGCCCACAAGTCAGCGCAGGCCAGCTCTTTCCGTTCTCGTGTTGGGCAGTCTCCGGGGTCCCGTCCTCGCCTTGGCACCCCGAGGCCGTCAAGACTGCTCTTCGCCCTTCGCGGCCGTGCCCCAATCACGTGCACTGCGAGTCGGCCAGAGGCCTCCGTGACACCGCGGATGTCACCGCTTCTACGCAACAACAAGGGGCATTATGCGAACCAATGCCCCAAGAAGGCGGAGAGCCCTCGTCCTAATGGAGGGCGGGCGGGAGGTGGTTCTTCTCGGGACACGAAGATAGTCCCTACTACCCAAGGCGTGGGTAGTGGTCGCGTCAACCTCATCTCTGCGGAGGAGGCACAGGAGGCACCGATGTCGTCCGGGTACACTTTACGTTAACTCTCATTACGCTCTTGTTTTGTTTGATTCAGGAGCGTCTCATTCTTTTGTTTCTGAGTCTTTTGCTGCTATTAGTGAGCTCCTCTTTACTCCATTGTTGGTCCCTTTGCTCATTCGCTCTCCGGGTTCGGAGTTGAGAGCTGAATCTGAGTGTAGGGATGTCCCAATTGAAATCGAGGGAGTAAGATTCCTTGCGAATCTTATCCTCATCCATTCAGCAAGTCTAGATGTAATTCTTGGTATGGATTGGTTGTCTCAACATAAGGGACAAATCGATTGCGCCAAGAAGTGTGTCTCTCTATCTAGCCTTTCCGTGACGGGTTAAGCTTTTAGAAGTTGCTAGGTCCGCATCTTTTCGCGCTTGAAGCGAAGCCCGCTCTAGATATTAATGAAGTCCCAACAGTTTGTGATTTCGTTGATGTCTTTCCTGAAGATCTTCCCGGGATGCCACCAGTTCGAGACCTCGAGTTCGTCATTGAGTTGGTTCCCGGTAGTGCCCCGATTTCAAAGAGGCATTATCGGATGCTTGTAAGCGAGTTGGTGGAGTTGAAGAAGCAAGCTGAATGAGCTGCAAGAAAAGGTTTCATTCGCCTAGCTCATCTCCGTGGGGTTGTCCGGCAATCTTCGTAAAGAAGAAGGACAATACTTTTGCATGTGCGTTGACTACCGTTCGCAATGAAGTAACGGTAAAGAACAAGTATCCATTGCCCGCATTGATGATCTCTTTGATCAATTAAGCGGAGCTCGAGTATTCTCCAAGATTGATCGAGGATGGGATATCATCAAGTTCGGATACGACCGAGGATATTCAAAGGCGGCTTTCTCTACTCGCTACGGCTTGTATGAGTATACCGTCATATCATTTGGCTTAACCAATGCTCCGCTTGTTCATGAACCTCATGAATTCGGTATTCATGGAGTATTTGGATAAGTTTGTCGTGGTCTTCATCGATGATATTCTTATCTATTCTAAGAGCGATGAGGAACATGATGAGCATCCGAGGCTCGTGTTAGGCAAGCCGTGAGCACCACTATATGCCAAGTTCGACAAGTGCGCGTCTCGGTTGAAGGAAGTGGCCTTCTGGGCCATGTTCTTTCGGCGGGAGGCATGGCCGTTGACCTAGCAAGGTCGCGATGTTCTTTCATGGGTTCAACCTACTTGATAACGAAGTGCGGAGTTTTCTCGGTTTAGTTGGATATTATCGCCGCTTTATCGAGAACTTCTCCAAGATCATGGCCGATGACGGAGTTGCTCAAGAAGGACAAGAAGTTCTTGTGGTCCGATGCTTGTGAGGAAAGCTTCCAAGTACTTAAGAAGCGTTTGACCACCGCTCCGTCCTTGTTCTTCCCAATATTCATCAAGTTTCGATATCTTTTGCGATGCTTCTCGTCGAGGACTCGGTTGTGTCCTTATGCAAGAAGGCAAGGTAGTGGCCTATGCATCAAGGCAATTGAGACCTCATGAACTCAACTACCCTACCCATGACTTGGAATTGGTCTGCGTGATTCATGCACTTAAGATTTGGCGACATTACCTAATCGGTGTCGTTGTGAAGTGTATTCGGATCACAAAAGCCTAAAGTATTTGTTCACCCAACCGGATCTGAACCTCGGGCAAAGAGATGGTTGGAGTTGATCAAGGATTATGACATGGGTATTCACTACCATCGGGCAAGGCTAACGTCGTTGCCGATGCGCTCGATCATAAGCGCATTGCAATGCCTTGTTGCTCCAGGATGTCAACCCACCCTTCTGGAGGAATTCCAGCGTCTCAACTTAGGTTTGGTTGAGCATGGTTCCCTCGCTACCCTGGTTGTGCAACCAACCTTGGTGGATCGGATTAAGATCGCCCAACAATCAGATGTTGGAGTGAACACCATCAAGGAAAATGCCAAGAACGGAGCGACCAAGTGCTTCTCGAGGATGAGCATGGTGTTGTAAGGTTCGCAACGCTTGTGGTTCCAAAGGACATGGAATTGCGAATTTGATTCTTCGCGAAGCCCATGATTCGCCTTTGTCTATTCATCCGGGGCCACAAAGATGTATCAAGATCTCCGTGAGAGATTTTGGTGGACCCGAATGAAGAGGAGATCGCGGTTCGTTCTTAGAGTGCGGCGTGTGTCGTCGTGTCAAGGCCGAGCATCGGCGTCCAGCGAGCTTGCTTGACCTTTGCCTATTCCGAATGGAAGTGGGATTCGATCGGGATGGACTTTATCACCGGTCCGCCCATGTCACAAAAGGGAATGATGCTATCCGGGTAATTATTGATCGATTAACCAAAGTGGCACATTTTCTTCGATCAAGACCAAGCCGTGCCGATCGTCTATTGAGCTCGTCTCGAGATTGTGAGCTTGCATGGTGTACCAAAGGCGATCATTTCGCCGTGGTTCACTATTTACCTCCGGTTTGGCATGGTGCGCAGAAGCTATGGGCACTCGTCTTTCTTCGATTGACATATCATCCTCAAGCGATGGCGGTGAAAGAGTCAACCAAGTGTTGGAAGACATGCTCGTGCTTGTGTTCTCTCCTATGGAAAGAATTGGGAGAAATGCTTACCATTTGCCGAAGTTTTCCTACAACAACGACTTTTCGAGCCGGTCTCGGCATGTCACCCTTCGAGGCCTTATACGGGAGAAAGTGCGAAACCCGTTGAATTGGTGGAGGCAGGCGAAAGACCTTTCTTTGGCGGACTCGATCGATGAGCCGAGAGTCAAGTCCAGCTTATTCGTGATCGTTTGCGCACAGCTCAATCCAGGCAAAAGAGCTATGCGGATCGCCGTCGTCGTGAATTGAGCTTTGAGCCCAATGATTTTGTTTATCTCAAAGTCTCTCCTTTGAAGGGCCATCAGCGTTTCGGCGTCAAGGGCAAGTTAGCTCCTCGATATGTCGGTCCTTACCGTGTTATCGAGAAGAAAGGGGCTGTTGCCTATAAGTTGGAATTGCCAGCTGCACTTGATGGGGTACATGATGTTTTCCATGTGTCCCAATTAAAGAAGTGCCTCCGTGTTCCAACTGAGGAAGCTCCGTTGGAAACTCTCGATGTCCAAGAAGATTTGACCTACCGCGAGCATCCTGTTCGCATACTCGATGAGGCTGAACGAAGAACGAGGAATAAAACCATCAAATTCCTCAAAGTTCAGTGGTCGAACCATTCTGAGGATGAGGCTACTTGGGAAAGGGAAGATCGTCTCGCAAGGACTATCCATCTTTCTTTACCGAGTGAGCCAAATCTCGGGACGAGATTTTTGTAAGGGGGGGAGGTTTTGTAACATCCCAAACTTGGTTTGTGTTTCAAATGTAATAAAAATGAGGAGAAATTAAAACTTTTTCTCTCATCTTGATTTTTGTAATCAGTTCCATAATTTTTGTAAAAGAATTATGTGAAATCAAAAATTAAATTGCCATTTGGACACCAACACAAACCTCCTCCATGAAAATCTTGTGCCTAATCTCTGGAAATAATTTTCATTGGGTCTAGGGTTGATGTTTAACACCTCTGAATTATCTCATGATTTTTAGAAATTATTTGATAATTTTGGAGGCAAGTCAAACTGGTCAAACCCCATTTTCCTCTCTTCTGGAATTTCTGTAGAATAATTCAGTGCATAAAAATCTCTGAAAATTTTATGGAAAGCTCCTCCTGCTGTCAGCAAGCTCCAGTTAAAATTTCGTAAATTTTGGAGTTTGTTTGCTACCTCAAATAATTCCTCAAAACTCAGATGTTTAAAATTCAATTTCTATACGGTTTGCCTTTGTTCCTCGGGTTCGAACGGACTCGGGCTCGAGCCAATTGACTCGGTCGAACCAACTAAACCGAACCGGTAGCGATGCGATCGGACGCGGGAGTTGTGAACCGTTGGATCGACATCGCCACGGCCCGAGATTGAGCGGCGTTTGAATCGAACCGATCCATTTCACCGTCCGATTAAATCCAGCGGCCGTCGTTCGTCGTCTTCCTCCGCTCGCGCTCGACTCGGCGAAGTCACAGATCTTTGGCGTGCCTGATGCGCCGGCAGAGCCCGATCGCGTCTCCCTTTTGCCAACGGCTCTGCGCATTAATGCTCCCGTCCGCCGCCCCCCGATCGCCGTCTCCCTGCGGTTATTCGCTCCGTCGCCCTCGGCCGACCTCAAAACCGCACAAGGCCATTTTCTTGCCGTTGCTCCCCTCTTGCTCCTCCGCCTATAAGACTCTACCCGAGGCTTCCTTAGCATCCTTTGAACACCCTTGAGCTTCAAGACACTTTGTTAGTGCACCGAGTGAACTCCTTCGTGAATTTTCTCTCTACGCCATTGTTGGAGACTCAGACCTCTTGGTGAAAGCGGTGTTAGGGCATTCTTTCTCCAAGCCTTTGCTTCCTCGGTTGCTTGGCATCTCGTGGAGTATTAACCCTCTGTTAATTTGGCTTTTGACAGAGAGGAGCAGCTCAATTTCGGACTTCCCCCTTTTCGGCCGAAATCGCCATTCTTCTTCGCCCGAGCTGCCTCGACTTTTCTCGGTGCATCCTTTGCGCCCAGGTAACCCTCTTTAGCCCCTAGTGGCTCGGCACCGACTCCGTGGACCGCGGTGAGCCATTTCTTTGTTTCGTTTTCGTCACTTTGCGGTCACCTCGGTTCTCTCGAAACTGCCGGCGTTCTGAACCACCTCGGCTAACTCATTGGTACCATTGGGTGCGCAAGAGTATTAGGGACTCGTTTAGGTGTTTGCTCGCACCGCCGCGCGGCGAGCCGCCGGCGGCGAGCCGTTCTCCTCCGACATTTTTGCGGACGAAAGCAGGGACGTTGGTTTGAGCGTCGTCATTTTGGGCCGTCGATCCTAAGATCTCGCGGCTCGGGATCGCGCCGGAGATTTGAGTACATCACGCGCGCTTGATGCGTGATCCGTTGGATCCAAGATCAACGGTGCGGTCGGCGTGAGCGTTCGGACCGCCGAACGCTCCCATCTCGTTGGCCGTTGGATCCAGATCAACGGCGACATTTCGATGTCGGATCGCTCGCCTTCGACCAAAGTGGTCGTGGGACCGTTGGATCTGATCAACAGTTAACGACTGAGTTCGCGGCGCTGTACAGCGTTAAGCGCTAAACGCGGACCGTCGGATCCGAGATCGACGCTCCTCGTTCGGCCACGTCGTTTCTAAATTCTGATTTTCCCAAAGAGATTTATTTATCAACTGAAAAATGGGATAACCTGTAAAATGCATAACTAATTCATTTCAAATCATTTTCGGTTGATTCAAATTTTGTTGGTTATGTTTTTAACTCATCTTTAAGTTAAAAATGTTTCCAACCTCAGTATAGCTCCAGGAAATTTTGCTATGAATAGTAGCATTTTTGATTTATAAAAGCTGACCAAAATTGTTTTGATCATATCTTTGGCATTAAGAATCCAAATCAATTGGTTCTTGTTGCTAAATTCATTATAAATCAAAACCTTGCTACTGTAAAAATTTTAGAATTTTTAGAGAGAGTTTACTGTTGGGTCTTTGTATTTTATTCGTTCTTATCGGTTGCTTTTGCTTTCGTTAGGATCCAAGAGCACATTCATAATCTTGTTGATCCACAGCACACCTTGACCCACAACAAGCGTGCAAGATATTTGATCATAAATGTCCCATTACTTTCAAAGTCTAATATCTTGTTTACAAATTATATGTATGCATTGCTTTTGTGTCCAATTATTTTTGCCTGTTTAGAGGTAGCTATTCCTAATGCATTATTGCCATTAAAATGTTATCCCCGCCACAACCATAAGTTATTATCATCATTTGGTGAATTAGAGCCCGTGATTTTATTATGCTCTTTTCTTGTCTTTGCGATGTTATGCTTAGAAATGCTTAGCTACCGGGTAGAATTGGGCGGTTATCGACTTAGTCGATGACCTTGATCACACAAATCATTTTGTTTATTTTGGTTTAGCACCTTATGCTTTTGTCTTGTAAAACCGAAAATGAAACAAAATGATTTGACTTAAACACAATGGCATGTTGGTGTGATTGTTGGGTGTGACAAGGAAAGGTGCCCGTGTCCCTAAGGACCGAAAATGTTGCTGCGCCATCGATCCAAGTACTTTTGCGTACTAACCACATGAGGGTTATATGGGACCCCTCTTGACCTAGTACTTTGGCGTGGGTTATCTCCGAGTCGCAGGAGGAGCGTTGTGTGTGTTGTGTGAAACATGATATGTGTTCTCGGTGTTCTTGTGTTGGGTGTGCGGTGGTGGAGATTCGGTTAGGCTCTCCACCTCGAGGAGCGTCGTAGTTGTCAAGGCTTTACAGGAAGGGTAGTTGACCGAGGCTTTACGATGACTCAGACACTGGCGTATGGGTCTCTATCCATACAGGCGGCTCGTGAATAATTCACAATATTGGAAGCGTCTCGTAGGACTTAGCCGTCTTAGGCATACCTAAGGAAGTGTGCTTAATAGCTTGGCAAAAGGCGATCGACATGTGGGTAAGTTGGTACACCTGCGCAGGATAAAACTATTCGAATAGCCTCGTCCTAGGTTATGGACACGCTTGGTGATTTCCATAAGATCTAGACTACAACAAGCTGTTTTGTTTTAAAAATTAAAACTTGACATGGTTGGCATGAATGGGTAATTCATGCTATTGTTGTGGTGACTAATGGTTTAGTCACTTCGGGATCTGCTTTCTTGTTGTTGCTACTTGATCACTCTGTTTTATCAAATAAAATCAGATTGCAAAATTGCCTTTGATCTATTACATTATTGCAAATAAAACTTGCTTTATGCTTAAAAAAAAATTGAGTCCTAACTTTGCTCCACTTAAATAAGCTTGCATGTAGTTATTGTTAGTCTGTTATCATTCTTATATATCTTAAGTAGTACATTCAAGTACTCACCCGACTTTTCTTTGAAATGCTTTTGTTTGCTGAGAGGAAGAAGGTGAGCCCCAAGGGCCTCACTTTTGTGAGTTGTCTTTGTGGATTCGACGACTAGCTTTGGCGGTCCGGTCGGTTGCCTTGTGGGTTAAAGGCACACCGATTGGCTCTTTGTTTATAGCCATCTTATGGCACTTTTGCTTCATTGTTAAATTTCTTTATGTATTTGTCATTTGGCGGTCGGCCTCTCTTTGTAATGACTATCCTTTATTTATGTTATCTTAGTTGTTGTTTATGTTTGGTTCTATGTGGATGAATGGAATTGATGCATGAACTTTGTAAAGAGTGTGTATACTGCACTCTGGGAAGTATACATGTCTCGAGTCTCGGATTATCTGATTTGTGATGCTAGGACCAAGTGGATGGTTAAGCATTACAAGCCGGATAAACCGGGGTCTCACAATGAGCATGTGTGCAGTCCATTCCTTTCAATGCATCCATTCATTCCATACATACACATATGTTTCCAGAGCTGAGTTCATAATTCTTATTGTGGTTGACATGTCCAGAATTTTGTATGGTCAATTGTTTATTGTACTTGCTGAGTTTCGACTCATTCTTGTTTTCTTTATTTATTTAGGTGAACGTTGATGATGGCTTTGTTGGGAGGGAGTAGACAAGTACTTTTCACTCAGTTCACCATAATTTACCTTCAATAATAAGTTCGATTATGTCTTCCATTTGTTCACTGAGGAACTGTAATAAATAAATTTAAGACTGCATGATATTTCTCTCCATGTTATATTTTTGTTAATTACTGCTAGTGGTTTGTTTATTCACTCTCTGATTATACTTAAATGATTTTAATCTTTATTCCTGCCATGCTGCTATTAAATTTGATCTCTTTATGTACTTAGAGGAGTCACAGTTTAAATTCTTCCGCAATGTGGTTGTATGATAGTTCTTTAGGTAATATCTTGTCTTCCGAATAGCCAGGGTGTTACAACATAAGTCATTAAGTCCTAGTTCTAGTGATTTTTTCCATGTGTAAAGCATAGTCAATATAGCAACACTAGAGTATGGCTGTTATTCTCTCAGTTGAAGGCCGAAGGCCGTATAAAATCCCCTTGTCTTTTTTTGTGTGGTCTAACTCAAGGAGAGTCCCTAGCATTCATTCGTAAGATCGATACTAAACCATTAACACAATGTTGGATGCAAATTTTCTGGAACCAGTGTATGTAGGTGCATCGATGCTAAAGTCAATAAATAATTTGTGTGGACCCACCTATCATCCTCGTTGCCCTCACCTCAAGCCGAGGGCTCTCATTGTCGAACCCGGGAAGGAAGGATCCCGAATTCTCTGTGTTCTCCGCACTAGTCCAGGATTTCTAGTGTACACAGTCTAAAAATGTCATCACAACCATATCACGCATTTATTTAATATGAATCAGAGTTTATTACGAAATGGGGCCTGAGGCCAATTAAAATAACACAGCGGATAACAAATAAGTAGTAGACCACACGATGCGCCACATGCAATCGTTTGGAGGCATAGCCCTAAACGTCTAGATCCTCACTGTGAGAACCCGGGTTATTTAACTTGTAATACTTAACCATCCGGATGGTCCTAGCATTACAAATCAAATATCTCGATTCTCGGTGCACATGTACTTCCCAAAATTGCAGTACACATACCCCATACAAAAATTAAGCATCCTAACCATACAAGCCATTCATTAATCTGTCTACAAGTGTACAACATAAGGGCATACAAGTCCATATTACAAAAGTAGGGCCGACCGACCAAATTATAGAACATGACCAAAGTAGCAGCGGAAACATAAGCCATAAGATGGCGATAAACAAAAGTCAAACGGTTTGCCATTACCCACAAGGCAACCGACTGGGAACGCCCAAGCTAGTCGTCGAGAGCAAAGTCGAAGTCGGTCTAACAATAGTTAACCCCTTGGGGGTCAACCTCCTCTGCAACAATTAAGCAAAGCAACTGAGTACAAAAAGTACTTGCAAGACTTACGAGTAACAAGCCTATACATAGCTACATGCAAGCTGAAACAAAGGAGGAGGTTATATGGTTCATTTGACGCATAAAGCAACATTTCATTTGCAATAGGTAATAGATTGAAAGCAATTTGACAAATCTGTTTTTAATTGATTAAATAACAGCGAGACGACAATAATAAACATAAATAACATCCTAGAGGTGACTTCCCAACAGCCACCACAACATAGCACGAATTACTCATTCATACCGCCCGAAATCAAGTTTTAATAAAAAACTGCTGAGTCTAACTCTTGTAGAGACCTAACCAAACATGTCCATAACCAAGGACTTGGCTATTTGAATATATTATACCCTGCAGGGGTGTACCAATGTACCCAGACGCCAGACCGCCTTTTTGCCATGCAATAGAGCACACTTCCTTAGGTATACCGGCAAGGCTAAGTCCTATGAGACGCTTTCCAATGGATTGTACTAATTACGAGTCACACGTATAGGGGTTAACCCTTAGTGAACCGCCGTTACGGGCTCCCACTAAGGACCCCACGTTGAGTGGACCTTGCCGAGCCAGAAACAGCTGGGTGCTCCCGGTATGGCGAACCTAGAATGGAACCATCCCTCTCAACCCAAAACAAACATTCTCTTTTTCATACCACCAGCGACTTAGTAGTTAATACCTCCCAAAGTACTTAGTCAATAGAAGTCACATATCCCTCTCATGTGGTTAGCACGTAAAAACGCTTGGGTCAGTGTCCAAGATGTTCGGTCCTTGTTGACTCGGGCACCATTCACACACCCAATAACCACACCATCAAACCAATGTGCACAAGTCTAAAATATTTCACTCTCAGTTTTAGTTTTCCAAATACAATTACATACATGAGTATCCATACTCAAATAATTATAGTGATGATAAAATGACCATCTCCGAAGCGATGATCCCCATTCTACTGTTCTAAGTATTTCTAAGCAACATCAACTCGCAAACTAAGTAAAGTGATTAGAGTCCATCCATCGAACTCTAAACCACAGTGAATAAAACCTAGGCTTAGTGGTAGAGGATGAATATTTACCTACAGTTTATGCAACTATAGGATCAACTACTCGATCGATAATTTAACAACAAAATAGAGCATAGATACATACACTTTGCAAACAAGATAATAGACTTTGAAAGTAATGGGATCAATATGATCAAATGGAAACAACTGCTTGCCTTACTGGAGATAACTTTCTTGCTGCAGAGGATCACTCATATAATCAATAAAGTCGTCGGAACCTATTCGAAAGAATCGAAAGTAAAATAAGAACGAATGATACCGAAAAGACCCAAAAATACAAATTCGTCCAAAAATTATGAAAACTTCACAGAAGGTATACCATGATTTTAGATGAATTTAGCAACAAAAATTAATTGATTTGGATATTCCATGCAAAGGTTATGATAGTTTGAACGTCGGTTTTTCAGAAAATCCAATAAATTGCTAGCTGTTACTATTCATTCGAAAATAGAAGTTTTAGTGAAAATTTCCAGAGAGGTGGTACATATGAAATTTTTATGACAGATAGAGCACCACATGAGATGACCAACGAAAAATGATTCACCTCATTCGGAGCTAAAATAAATTTTCTATGATTTTTCAAACACATGAAAGTAGTGCACAAGATATTTGTAGAATCAGATTTTCAGAGATAGCAACATGCACAAAACCTATTTTACAATAAAGTACAGTAGTAGAGGAACATGACAAAATTGAGTTTACTAAAATTGGAGTTACAGAGAATTACTTATACATTTTTGAAGTTAAAACAATTTTTAGAGCAATAAAAATATTAAACCTAAAGCAATTTTGCCAAAAGTATTTTCTGGAACAGTAACAAGGTTCAAATCATTTTTATAATAAAGTAAATGCAAAATGTAATCTAGAAAAATTTGAATCATCAAAATTGGAGCTAAAATGAATTACTTATGCAACTTTGAGGTTAATTCATTTTTCAGTTAAAAAATAATGCATTTCGGATTTTATAAAACCATAAATTACTTTTTACACCCAGCCGATCCTAGCCACGGTCGCTGACCAGTGGGTCCCATGAATAGTGCATTTTCCATTTTTGAAACCGAAAAGAATTTCGGCATGACAGGTGGGGTCCACATGTCATACACTGCGGAAATCAGGATTTACACCTCGCTTACTTTGCTCGGCCCCACATGTCAGTCACAGAAAGAATCCGAATAAGACAGCCATTAACTACTAAGCAATCATTAGCAGTTAATGAACGAGATTTGGTCTTAGTGACGATGCTACAGTGTCGGTCGGAATCCGACAATGCGGAGCAAGCCACGGACTCGCCGGTGTTCCCGACCACGGCGGCGCTAACTAAGGGTATGGATAGGTTCAAAATACCCTTGCGGACCCAACGGTGGAGGCTACCTGAGCGAGGGAGAGACTCGGAGAAGGTCGGAGTTGAGCCAGCGACGAGGAGGGTGACGGCGACACGGTGCTTCACCGAGGGGAGCTCACTCTGGTGAAGGAGACAGAGAATGAGTGGTAGAGAAAGCTCAAAGACAACCCACAGATGGTGTACAAGAAAGGAATCGGCAAGGAGCTTACCACACCGGCGATGGGGAAGAACAGAAGCTCCGCGGCCGGAAATGGTTCAAACTCGGATTTCGCGGGCTCCTGCGAATCGATGGCAAAATAGAGTGAGGGGAAAGATTAAGCAGGCCAAGGCACGGCCGGTGATGCACTTGAACGAAGACGGGACTCACCGGACATGGAGTTGGCACGACGGCGGCGTCGGGTGCACGCTTTGGAGCAGCAGGGAGCTCCACGGTGGATCAAGGTCTACAGGGTAAGACAAGGCTTCACATAAGCAAAAATGGAGACGGTGAAGATCGTAGACGAAGGAGGGGGGTGGAAGCACGAAGCCTACCCGAGAAGGAGCCAAGTTCTTGCCTCCTCTCCCTCGGTCACCGAGAGGGAAAGTGAAGGATTGCGAGAGAACAAGGGCAGGTTAAAGCCGAGCAACGGCCGGGAGAGAGGCGACGTGGGCGGGCGAAGCTCCAGGACTGGTTGGCGTGGGCGGTACGGTCATGTCGCTGCTGCGCGGGACAGAGCGGTGCGGACATGTGGCGTGCAAGAGCTGAGCGCCTGCTAGCGAGAGGTGGAAGACACACCCGACAGGTGGGGCGTGGCGCTTGATGACTTCGATCGCGCGAGAGAGCAGTGAAAGGGGTCGGCGCGGGCGTTGGATCGAGATCGAGCGGTTCAAGTGAAAGGGCGTCGGCGGTCCGATCGGCCACTCAATCCAGGCCGTTGATCTCCAAATCGGACGGCTCCCAATCGGCGCGGTTAGCTTTCGGACCTAGCCGAAGGGTTACGCGATCCGAACCGTTAAGTTTCCATCGGACGGCTCACAATCGGCACGGTTAGTTGGTTGGGTCGAGCCAAGACGACTCGAGTCGGACTCTGACTCAGGTTCGAGCCCGAGGAACAGTGATCCCATATTTGAATTTTAAAAGGCTGAGATGGTTTGGGAATTTTCAGAGGTAGCTCCACAGCTCTAAAATTCTGAAGTTTTTATTGAGTGATCCTGACTTCAAGATCAACCGTATGTAAATTTTCCAGAATTTTTGGTGCAGTCCATTTCCCGCTAGAAAATTCACAAGCTGCTGGACAGGGGGTTTGACCAGGAAGACATCAGGTTTGACCAGCCCTTAAGAAATAGCAAATAATTTCTGAAAATTATGAAATTTCTCAGGGAGGTTACCAAGATGACCAAGAATTTATTAAAAAAAATTCAGAGGATGATCACAAGGTTTGACTAGAAGATCTTGAATTGCAACACTTCGAATCAATAAACTTAATTGAATTTGAAGTCCACATTTCAAGGAGATAAATTCTAGAGAATTCAAATGACAACAAGGATGCATCCAAAAGTTTTAATTTATCCTCATTTTCATACATTTGAATCACAACCCCAGATCGTTGGGATGTTACACTCACCGTCTGGATAGAAGTATTCTCCTGAATAAATATTATTCAACAAGGCACATCTTCGTAAATTACACCCAATAAAGAAATATTATGTATGCATAAGTAGACGAATGTGGCTGATAGGGTTTATTTTTGCGTAAAACAGAATTTTCAGTTTTAAATAACCACACTAAGTTTCAACGCACATTTTCAATTTATAACTAAAATTAGATATTAAATTTACAGTTTTATAGTAGATACCCTCCATATGAAACATGGTGACGGATACCCTCCTATCACATGGCTAACCACCCAATTTTTCTACAATGTTTTATCATCAAAAAAAATCATTTTACTAAAATTATTTAAAAACCAAAAACAAAATATAACTTAGAGTGGCTTTGCTCAGCATGTCCATGACCGTGGACACGGCTATTCGAATAGTTTTTACACTCTACAGAGGGGGTACAACTTTACCCACAAGAGATAATTTACCCTTTATGTCGGCCATTGCACGCGTCCTTAGGCGTGTGACTACGCAATTATCACAAGTAGTTTCCAATGTTTTTCCTCACTACTAATATACCCGCTAAGATTTCACTTCCATTGGGCTAACCACCTGCCGGAAGCCCCCTCTTGCGCCAAGTGGGAATAATATTTAACCAACACCTACACAACAAAAATGGCACATATAATAGTGAGGTATGAAAAGTTAATAAGCCTAGTTCGGCCCATACAGAAATGTGGTATTACGGTGGAGCTTTGCAAGATGTGGCTCAAAGGCCGGTTCTTAACTGACTTGGGCGACTTCCAATAATAAATCTTGGGCCTCAATCCTACCCGGATTGCGCCTGTGCATAAACCTGCACCCACCCCCTGTCCAACTCGTCCAAGTCCAAACCCATTTTTTTATTTTTTTAAAGACATTTGCAAAAGACCACCATGACAAAACAATGTCATAAGCCCTTAAAAAATATTTGCTATTTTTGCCAAAATTTTCCAAAATAAAATATTTTTGATCTAGGTAATATCTAGGCATATTTGCTTTTTCAAATTTTTATTTGACTAAGGTGACAAGGAAATGATAATTCAACATTCAAGTTTGGCAAGACAAAGGAACTGCATTAACTATAAAGTTAAAACAGGGACTTAAATTAACTGTATAAAATTATGCATACAATGGTATTTTTAAAAATAGAATTAAATAAGTTTAAAATACTGGGATCAAAATGTTCAATGGTATAAGTTTCCTTGCTCAAAATCTTGGTATTCTAACTATTCAACAGAGTCAAGCTCTCTGGAGTCGTCGAAATCTATACGTGAAAATAAGCTAAATTCAAATAAATTCAAATAAAATACAAATAAATTTAATGAATATTCAAATTAAGTCCAAATGAAATAATTTCTGTTTAGATAGCTAGATCTTGATTTTATACAAATTTAGAAATTTGATTCACCTAAATCGTAGTTCATATGAAGAAATACGAGCTCCTAGAAGTTTCAAACTAAAGAAAATACTAATATTAGATTTTATTAATTTTCTGAATTATTTTTATAAAAGAAATTTGAATTATTGCGTATGCTCACGTCAGCGAACGCAAATTTCGAATTTCGAACGGATTATTTTTATATTGGAAATTCGAATGGGTCACTAACATGTGGGCCCCACAGTCATGGACCGGTCCACGAAAGCTCACGAGTCCACGGTGGACTCGGCTCATGGAACAGTACGAAGGGATGCGGGTGCTAGCGCAATACGCCACGTGGGCGTCCCGTAGCCCGCCCGGGCCTCTGGTGAGGTGGCATCGACGTGGCGGAGCCAGTAAGCCCTAGGCCGGTGGTGCTCCAGCGACGCCCTCGCCGGCGCTACGCGCCACGGCGAGACTCATGGATGTGCGCAAAATATAGAGGAGGTGGTAACGAATCTAGTGCGCTACCTTGCGGCGGAGGGGCAAGGCGAAATGGTCGTCGGCGACGGTGAGAGGCGGTGGCGAAGTTCGGTCGACAGCGGCGAAGCTGCTCTGGGGGTCTCCTAGCGAAGCGAAGGTGCGCACGATGTAGGCGACATCGAGGTGATGCCAATGGTGTGGTCGGGGTGGCAAGAGCTGGCTTGACACCGGCGGAATCAAAGGTTGACGGAGTTTCGGCCGTCGGCGAGGAACTACAAAATATGGGCGCTAGAGGTACGGAGGGGCTACGAGTGTTGGGGCTTTGGAATCAGCGGAGAAAGGCGCACCCGGGGCTACATTTTATAGGTCAAGGGGAGACCGGGATGCGGAGGTCGTGCGCGGAGGTCACGGCGGCCACGGCGAACGACCGGTATAAATGCACTTAATTGCGAAAAGAAACGGCCGGGCATGGGCGCGGGAGTAACCAGCGACTTTAATGCGCATGATTACACGAGGAGAGGTGGAGTGGATTGCGGAATTGAAAATCTCCGCTCGGACGTTAATGGCCGACGAAGGCGCCGGATGCGGGAGGAACTATAGATGGGCCCACCTGTCGGCGGAAGAACGAAGCGCAAGGAGCGTCGGCCGTCCGATTTTGATCGGACAGCCCGCACTGACAGCGCGCGAGCAAAACGGGCCGACGCGTGGAGAACAGTGATGGGCCGCAGAAGATTCGGCCCAACACTGTGCTAACGATTTTTAATTCTTTTTTCAATTTAAATAATTCCAAAAATTCAAAAAGACTTTACAAAATAGCAATTAAATTCCAAAAATTTTGAGAAAATTCACAGAAATTCCCTAAGGCATTTTGGTTTTAAATTAGATATTTCCAACCTATTCTTGATAATAGATTTTGTAAATAAATTATTTTGTTTTTAAAATAATTATGGAAAAGTTTTTAAAATTTCAGAAAATTTTACAAAAATAATAAAAATTTATTTTCAACTAAAATTTGAAATTTTGGGTTGTTACACTCATGTCATCGGATCTAGAATGGCGAACGGAGATGATGACTCACAACTAAGGCCGCCGCCACCGCCGCGCGAGGCCTCGATGCCACACCATGGAGGCCTCCTTCACCACGTTGCCGTCACCCGGAGCTGGTTCGAGGCTTCGACGCACCTAATCAAGGCTGCAGTGCCCCAGATCAAGGCCACCGGGTGCTGTGTCGAGGCCGCCATGCACTGGATCAAGGATGTCATGCGCTGGATCGAGGTCGCCATGGCCTCGATCCATGCATATGAATCTACGGTTAGGGTTTGGCTGTGACATTGATGCACCTAGCGGCGAGGCAATCCATCGAGATGAATCGGTAGAAGGGATAGAGAGGAGGTAGTAGGACCCACTGGTGGCAAAGAGGATGGCCGGTGCTAGAGGAATCGTTGGCGGCGACCCTGCTGCATGAGAGAGAGAAAGATGTGGGGGAGAGGGTGAGCGATATGGACATGGGGTATATCGCAGACGAATCAATTTTTTTTGTTATGTGGTGGGCTTCCACAGGGAAAGTTAAACAGATGCTAAACACTAGTGAAAAAAAACAAATCTAGCACATGTGTGACGTGACAATAAGGTATATAGTAAGATGAAAAATATGACAACGGCTACACCGTGGATGACCTAATCTCGTCAACCTTGAAAATGAAAGTGCATTAATTAACGTTTGCATTACAACTGGCATTAGCAAAGTTACGAAGGAGTGGAAAAGCATCAAATTTGTACAAAATATATATATATATATATATATGAGAGGATGAGGACAGGAGTGGACAATACGTATACGTATATTGGTGAAGGGAGTCAATTTGATACAAGTTGCTTGGTTCATGACACACGGTTGATGTATTTCTCTTGGAAGGGAAAATTAATAAGAAAAAAAATGCTTCTATGCCACTGAAAGTTAACTCGTTTCTCTCTTTGCCACTGAAAAAATTCTCTCCCTACGTGCCACCGAGAGCCTATGAAGGGCCATGTGAGAGGGTTCTGAATTATGTCGTGATGAACTATTGCAATTTGGGAAGGTCGGAAAATTTATTTGCAAAATTATCAGTGTTTATAGGTTGCATAAGACATGTTACTGCTAACGTAGGTCAAGTTGTGAAGAACTTATGTCCATAAACGATTTCTTTGTCTTTGGATGTGCAGGATCGGTGGAGTCAACCACAGTCAATGACAAGGATCGGGGCTAAGCTCATGGAAGAGCTGAGGCTCATAACGATCAAAGATGCCAGGTGAGGTGGTGATCTCAAGCATGGCACGAGAAATGCGGGAAATGTTGAAGGGAAGTTCGAACGGCACGATTGCACCATGTGGCTTGGTCGGTCCAAGTGAAGCACGGTCCAGTGGAATCGAAACGGGAGAGACTTGCCGATGCGCGACAAGCCAGTGGTGCATCTACACGTGGCAAGCATGACGATTGCTTGCAATGGATGGAGAAGACCGGGTTAAGGAAGGGTATTTTGGTAATTTGACCAAAATACCAAAAACTACTTCGAAAAAAACCGCGGCGCTTGAGCGGCATTTGGAAAGGCAGTTTGGATCAAGATTAAGGACTTAGCGGATTCGGGCTTATGCGCTTTGAAAAGTGTGGATAAGAGTAGAGTGTGAGTTAAAACAGCTATGTGTGGGGTTATCGGGTTTCCCCAATTGTGCTAAGTGGATAGTATCCACTAAGGGTTGAATGTGGCTGATTAGCCAATCTATTTAAGAGGTTGGGATCGAGACTTGTGGTCATCCATCCAATCATTCTCTCTTGAGATCAAATGTTCATGAGTTCTAGGGTTAGGGTTTGAGAGAAGTTGAGTGTTATGGTGTGCTCTCTTGTCCTCCAAGTGGAGTGGCTATAAAACCTGCATCCTCAAGTAGCAATACATCGATCTTTGTTCATCTCTATTAATCTTTTTGGTGTTGATTAATTTGCTCTTGCTTTGGTTGGTTTTTCCCCTTTCTCTTTTCTCTTCTTGATCTTGTTGTGCCAAGGATACGTGTAAGAGATGAAAATAACCTTTGTAAATCAATCTCCACCCATCTAGGAACTTTCATGGCAAGTTCATGAAGAAACACAGTTTTTGCTCTCTTTGGCCTCTCCGAGTGATTTCTTGATCTAGCTACTTTGCCTAGATTTCTTTAGTGTCCTTGCTTGCTGTGATATGTGGGAATACATCTAGAGCTATCTTGGCCACCATACATCCATGAGCAAGTCTATTCACCATCTTTGTTTTTGCTCTGTTTTTTTGCAACTTTCCTTCAAACAGAAAAATATCACAACTTTGGCAATGATTTTCTTAATCAATGATTGTAATAGGTTTCTAACATATTAGAGAAGGTGCATACCAAATTTCAAGTCATTTAGAATTTTGGTATGAGAGTTAGCTCATTTTTATGTTTTCACCCATTTTTTGTGCAGCAAAGCTTCTCGAACCGAATGATCCAAATTCTCTTAAGTCCTTTCAGATTTTTCTATTGGGATAGGTTCCTAAGGTCATGATCTAGCCTTGGGTTAAT
This sequence comes from Hsuehochloa calcarea, assembly GCA_036346395.1. NCBI lineage: Eukaryota > Viridiplantae > Streptophyta > Magnoliopsida > Poales > Poaceae > Hsuehochloa > Hsuehochloa calcarea. Next base: position 20,687,300 of record CM070595.1, on the reverse strand, counting down.
TTTCAAGTTATTTGGACTTGTGGATCAAAAGTTATTTTTCGGATCTAAAATAGTGCTAAAACTGAACCGTTCTTACTGTTCATTTCCTAAAAACACTGTAGCAGCACAATTTCTTTTGGATTTTTGGCTTCCTGAACTTTATATCTTCTCGTAGCTATTGGAGTGAAGAATTGACGAATACTAAGGGGAAAAGTTGAAGGCACCATTCAACCCCCCCCCCTCTCTGTTGCCATAACAGTCCTATAGTTTATTTTGATCACCTCTATGCCATTTCTATCACATCTATTAATCGGAGTCGCCGTTAAACCCAAAATATCCCCATCTTACGCTCATCCTCTTCCTTCTGAACTCTCCCAAACCCCCTCTATCTTCTCTCTCTTGCCCCCACCGGCCACCACCTCCTCCTCCCACCTCTCTCTCCCCATTCTTGGCCCCCAACTGTCACCGCTTCCCCATGGCAGCTCCATCAAGCCGCCGCTCTCCACCATGTAGCCCTCTAGCCTCCATGCTCCACCCCTCCTATCTTCTGTCAATGCTCTATCCCACGATCCACACCACTGGGCTGGAGCGAGGTCGGCGTCGGCAGTGGGAGATAAGGAGGGGGCCAGCGCGTCAATGGTAGGAGGCAGGTAGGGGGCTAGTGGCGGGAGGAGGGAAGGGGCTGGCGTCAGCAGTGTGAGGCAGTGAGGGGGCGGCGACAACAAGCAGAGAGAGAAGATAGAGAGGGAGATGAGGTTGAAGAAGAGAGGCATAAGAGGAAGAGGGATGAGGATGAAGAAGAAGAACAGGGAAGGAGGAAGGGGAGGAAGAAGAAGGGCAAAAGAGTCTTTTCGCCTATTAGTTGATTGAGAAAGTGAAATAAATGGCATGAAGGGGGTCAAAATAGACTCTTGATGATATGTAGGGTAGATCACTTTTTTCACTACTACAGAACACGTCATCACAGACGGTTCCGAACCGTCATCACAGACGGTTTCCGAACCGTCTATAGTTGTTCGTCTGTGATAACAAGCAGTTATCACAGACGGTTCAAAACCGTCTGTGAGACTATTATCACAGACGGATTCAGTTACAAACCGTCCGTGATAAGTGGTTATCACAGACGGTTTTTAAAGTAAACCGTCTGTGATAAGTGGTTATCACAGACGCTTTACTTTAAAAACCGTCGTGATAAGCACTTATCATGCGGTTTCGCTGAAACCGTTTGTGGTAATAGCCTTCACGAGCGGTTTCAACATAAAACCGTCTATGGTAGTGAGCGATCCTAGCTACATTGTTTGCTGTTTTTTGGCCAACCTCAGGAATTGCTAGCCATGCCCTCTGAAAACAAGCATGTATAAAAAACAGATACATCGCAGATAATCAATTGTTGACAACTCAAATTGATCATTACTCAAAATAAATTAATAAAGATCGAATTTGTTGAAGTATTTTCGCTATAGTTGTACAATTGGATTACAATTAAGTCAATTGTTTACGTGAATCTGCTGGTCGCGATGGAGTGAAACTCTCCTTTGTCAACTATTTACGTCATGATAAAGGTGCATAGTCGCCTCGAACTTCCACGAGCTCTTGCGCAACAAGTCCATGTAAATCTATTATCAAACCCTGCCGCTAGGTCAAGAAAAAATGGTAAGGATATATATTTGAATTTACAATTACAAAAAAATTATTTCGAGATTGACAAACCTCCAGATTCTTCATCGTAGCACTAATGATTTGCAGCATATGATGGCAAACGTAGAATGCACATAGCTCATCATTTTTTTGCTGGCGGCACTGCAAAAATAGAATTACATATATACGTATAGTCGGGTTGAAGACACATTTTTATGAAGTATGATATATATAGGATTATTGTGTTGTAGCGCATCTGGAAATTTAGATCTGTGTGTTAGTTGGTATTTGGATCCATTGTATCTTCCTTGTTGGCTAACATAGGAGATGAGCGAACTACATAATTGAAAAAGTTATCCTCGGGCATTTCAAGCGAAGGAAGACTACAATAGAGTTATGTATGGAGGAAATGATCATACTTGTCGAGTATTCCTTGCGAGAATCTTTGAAGTCGTGATCGTTTTCGACTAGGGAATCAAGATATATCACGTTGTTCCTCCCGGTATAATGACTAAAAGGATCGATGGTACCTACTCATGTATATCGCTATAAATATTAAACCTAAGTACAAATGAAATTTGAATAGCAAATAGTGAAGCACTTACCCCTGGTTGTAGGGCACCAGTATGTAGTCCTTGCGAGTCTGAAGAAGCAATGCCGCCGTTATGTAGTTCTTGACGAAGGTCGCGTCTGCTTCGATGGTTTGCATAGATACCACGTGTGGGTCGAGGAAACCCACCGGTTCTCGCCCTTCCCGGGCATATTTCATCATGTATCTATACATAAGCAATGAGTTGCGATATTTATCGGTATTACATGAATGTAGAACTTGATTGTACACACTTACAGTGTCCAACATCGTAGAAGCGAGGCGTTGAGGGCTTCGAGATTGAATGGGTTGAATAAGTCGTTGAAGCCCACCACGAAGTTGCCCGGCCCGTTGAAGAAATGCTCATCCTTGTATAAGACGGTGATTCCAATATCGCACCGCTTCTTTGCGGTATTCCGCAGGTACCAGGCATGCAAAGCCTGACAAGCAAATCCAGCGCGGGCTAATTGTGCGTTAGGGCACAACGGTTTTTCGATGGAGTACTTCCCGTGCTTCTGGGACTTGGGAGGCGGCTTAATGTTCGTCGATTTCGATTTGGCCTTAACGATTGGCAGCGTCTTCCTGCGAGACGACTCGGGAACCGATACGGTAGCACGCTTTTCTTGTTCCTTCAGTGTCTTCTCCACAGGAACCGATGAGGTGGCCTTCTGAGGCGAAATATGAGGTGGAGTAATGGAGGGTCCTGTTGGAGAGGAATGGTCCTGTCGAGATTGCGGCACTGGTGGGTCCAGGACGATGTCCGTCTTGGGCCACTGGATAAAACTATGCACGGCATCCCCTAGTGTTGCGATCTCTTCGTTTGGGCGAATGTCCAGCGGGACGGCCATGAAATGTTGATGTACCATGTCCACCTCCACCCTTGCGTAACCATGCGCCACCTGGACACCGTGCTGCACTGCTCCTTCCTGGTATGGATGCACCATCCCCCGCCCAGCCTCAATAGGAATGGACCCAACTAACCTCAGTTGGAGCTTGCAGGCCGTCGGCTCCTACAAAACGATACGCAATTAGCTAAGGCGTCCTATAGGTCTATCTTTGGTGCATTCCATAGATGTACATTACCTTGATGCGGTCTATCGGTAATTGGTCGTCGTCATGTTCAAAATTATACGTGGACGCGACACTACTCCGATGTCGAGGACTGGTTCCCGCAATAACAGGGGCGGCTTGCGACTGGTTGCGGAGTACTTGATTCAGTTGATCTTGCAAACTTGCTATCTGTCCTTGAAATTGTCGGGACCCAAATATGCAAATCTGGACCCTCTGTGTATTCTGCACTAGTCCAGGATCACGCTAGTGCACACAGTGTCAACATTGATGAAATATCACATCCATACAACGAATACAAGAATAAACGAGTACATTTAAATAACAATTAACTGTTGGGACCTTATGGTCGAGTTTTACATTTATTAAGCCATGCAAGGCTGACAATAAAGAAATAAGCGCGTGAAACGAAATAAACTCGGTGGCTCCCATCAATTTACCACAGCAACCGATGGGATCAAGACCCTAACGCTCAACCTTCGTAGAACTCTTCTTCAAAAGCGGTGACGACTCCTCCATACATTGATTTGTTTAGCAAGAGTGAGTACACACCGCACTCATAAGTCATACCACGTAATGCATTTATACATGATGGCTTATTCCAAAGAAATGGCTTCTGTGGTTATTTTGCAGAAATGCAACATTTGCAATTGAATATAAATAATAGATTGAAAGCATAATTCAAAACAAATAGACAATAATAAGTTAACAATTGATTTCACAAAGGACACACAGTCTAATCAAGTTCTTTCACAAAGCTGAACAAGTTATCTCACACAGCTGACCCTTCCCAATTGTTTTTATGAAAATCTACCCCTCGTGTGAAATTCCCGAGCATGTCCATAACCGAGGACGCGGCTATTCGAATAGGTTGGTTTAAACACTCTGCAGAGGTTGTACACTTTACCCACACGATGAAACCAACCGGATCAGAGTTGATCACAACAAAACCTTTGAGACTTCATCTCAAACAATGACACTCTGGTGTGCTTTACTGTAGTCAATTTGTACACACGACCCTTGGGCGACACACACCATTGGACGAGGATGCAATGAATCCGTCCGCGATGTGACATATCACACCTCCACCCATCACATAGCTTAAATACAACCCGAGTGGTCAATGTCAAGACTCCATAACTTACTAAGTCGGGCCCACCCATACTAGGCATGTGGTCGTCAAGTAAGGCCGATTCAATGGCGCACAAAGTTAAGTCCTTAATTGACTAAGGCAAGACTTTCAGTTTTAACCCAAATCACAAAGTTTAATGCACACAGTTCCACCGTTCACACAGAATCCACCACTTGCCTCAGTCTAAATCTTTTCCCACCCTGTTGATTAAGTGCAACACATGCCATCGACGAGTAACAAAGACACAAAGACACACAGATTCATCACACGGTTCCATAATCACTTAGTCAAATTTATAATTGCAACTCTCACATGAAATGATGACTCGTGGCATGGCTAAGCAGTCTAATCGTATCTAACCAACCCACGTTGGTGCTACAATAATACCAACTAATAATTAATCAACCTAGGGTGACAAAAGATCATGGCATATAATAGACAAGGTGGCATAACAATTTGGATTAATAACTACACCCAAAAGCATTTAAATAAATACTTGAAATAGAATGCAATACATTGAAACAAAGTATTTTGAAAACCGGGTTCAAAATGATCAAAGGTATAACTTGCCTTGGAATAGATCTAGATATTGGTCTTGGTCTTGAGGTGCTCCTTCTTACGCAAAATTCCAAGTATCGACGTCTACTCGCAAACGAGACAAAAGAAACAAAACAAATAAATAACAGAGGCAAAACAAACTCCAAAATTAAATAAAATTCATAAATAAATAGATCTGAATTTTATATGAATTTACAAATTTGAATGGGCTCAATCGAGTTCGGATGCAAAAGATATGGGCTTTGGAAGATTGGAAAATCAATTAAACCCTAAATTGGATTTTCTCGAATTTCCGAATTAATTTTATAAAGGAAAATCGAATTATTGCGCAATGCTTGCGTCGGTAGAATTTCCGGAAAAGAAATATATAAAAGAAAAGCGGCAGGTGGGCCCCATCGTCGCTGGCTCGCCCACGGTGCCCCGGGTTCACCGAACCCTGAAGATTTGGCCCGGTGGATCGAGCCACGCGGACGCCAAGTGGTCGCCACGCAAGCGACACGCAAGCGCACGAGGTGATGTGGCGCCGCGTGGGTCGCGACGCGTCGACCGGCGGCGGCGCTCGGGACCGAGGGCTCGCCGGCGTTCGGCGGCGACTTCGCGGCAAAAGCCCAAAAGCGGGTTACCAAGGGGCGGCGGCTTACCGGGGGTGAAGGCGGAGCTCAGCGGCAACGGCTCACCGTGGCGGCGAAGAAGGTGGCGGCGCATGAGCTCCCGTTGTCGGACGGTCCCGGCAACGGCGGTGGAGGCGTCCTCGGCGGCGACGGGCGGCACCGTAGCTCCGGTTGTTGCGAAGCACGAGGGCATGGCGGCACGGACAACGAATGTCCGAGGCGGCGAAATCCGGCGGCGAAGAGGTTGCGGCGGCGGAACCTTCGGGCAATGCGCCAAACGAAGACGAAGCGGCGCGCTTTAGGGTTTTGGTGGAGGAGGTCGGGCGAAGAGGTTGCACAGAGGCGGCCCTTTTATAGCCCCGTGTGGAGAGATATCCGAGAGAAGCGGCGGCGGCGCGGAAGAATCGGAGTCGGCGCGGGAGAGTCCCGAGGGAGACGACGGTGGCGTGGCGGCGGGCCACCGGTCGGGCGTGAAGCAAGCGGCGCGGCGCAAGCTTCGGCGGGCCACCGGATCCGCGAGAGCAAGCGGGCAAGTAGGCAAGCGCGGTGAGCGATGGAGATCCTGCGGTGAGAGCAAGCGAGGCGCGGCGCGCGCGCGCGGCGATCGTGGCGGGAGGACGCGCGGAGATCCGGTGGGGGCAAAGCGGCGAAAGCGCGGTGTGATTGCGATCCAACACCGGGAGTGAGTGGTGGAATAGTGTTGGGCTTCGCCCAAGATCGTTCAAGGATTTTAAATAGGTTTTCTTTTAAATAAATCCAGAAAATGCAAATAGCAATTAGAAAATAGCAAATGACTTTGGAAAAATTCGTAAAATTCTATAAAATATATCCAAGCATATAGAATCTAAATAAAATAGTTTTGACAATTGTTGATGTTGGGATTAAGCACATTAAATCAATTTGTTCTAAAAGTCCATATTAAGCTTTTTAATTTAATATTCAAATAAATCCAAATGATGAATTTTCTTGCTACCAATATTTAAAAGATTTTTAAAGCTCGAAAATTGGGATGTTACAAACCTCCCCTTAAACGAATCTCGCCCCGAGATTCCGCTAGCTAGAGAAAAGGCTAGGGAACTCGGCTTTAACTCTTCTTCACGCTCCCACGTTGCTTCTCCTTACGAGTGGTTACTCCTTTGGACTTTGCGTAAACGAACGGTCTTGCTTCAGTGCGGCTCTGCGACATCTAAAATCTTGACAGTTGCTCTTTGTACGTGAGATCTTCCTTGATTCAATTGACTCCAACGGGTGCGCTCTTCCGCACACGAAGACACTTCTTGGTGAGAGACATGAAAGACATCATGCACTCCGCTAACGATCGTGGTAACTCCAACGGTTCGCAACTTCTCCACGGTGTTCCAAAACCTTGAATGGACCCACATACCTTGGAGCAAGCTTCCCTTTGGTGTGGAATCTCTTAACACCTCTCGGCGGAGTAACTCGAAGATACACAAAATCCTCTGGTTCAAAGTCGAGGTCACGACGACGATTATCGGCATAACTCTTTTGCTCGGATGGGCTATCTTTAACTCTCTCTCGATCATAGCAACTTGTTCTTGACTTCTGAATAATATCCGCCCGAACACTACACGTTCATTGTCTCGACCAATTCAACGGAGTTCTCGCAGTACGACCATACAAAGCTTCAAATGGTGACATCGCAAACCGGCTTGATAATCGTTGTTGTACGAGAATTCGCATACGGTAAACTTTTATCCCAAGCGGTAGCATTAGCTAAGGCACGGGCTCTTAACATATCTTCTAATATCGGTTGACTCTTTGATCGCCCATCCATCATGCGTGGATGATAAGCGATGCGAAATTGGATGAGTTCCTGGGCTTCATGTAGACTCGCCAAAAGCGAGAGGTGAATTGAGATCCTCGATCGACACTATCTTCTTAGGCACACCGTGCATCGACGATTTTGACATATACAATTCCGCCAAGCGGTCTCACGAGTAAGTGGTTTTGGTGGCAAGAAATGGGCAACCTTAGTCAACGATCCACTATTACCCAAATCGAATCATAACTTTGATTGAGTCTTGGGTAATCCGTAATAAAATCCATACCGATCTCTTCCCACTTCCATTCGGTATCTTCACGGTTGTAGCAATCCCGCCGGTCTCGATGTTCGCCTTTACTTTCGACACGCGTCGCATAAGGCAACGAACTCTGCGACGCCTCGCTTTAAGTTTGGCCACCAAAACTTATTCTTAACATCCGATACATCTTAGTGCTTCCAGGTGAATTGAATACTTTGAGTCATGGGCTTCCTTCGTAATCACCGTCTTAATCCATCCATATCTGGTACACAGATACGTCCATTGATCCACAGTATATCCTGATCATCTATGGTGAAGTCTTTAAATTTTCCTTCTGACATCTTCTTCTTGAGATCAGCAAACTCAGAATCCTTAGGTTGAGCTTCACGAATCTGTTTCTCCAGAGTAGACTGTACTTCCAAATTGGCCACAAATCCTTCCGGAACAACTTCTAGCTGTAGCTTCTGGAATTCCTCCTGAAGTTCTGAACACAACTCTTTTGCTTCCAGAGCATTGCAGTAGCTCTTACGACTCAGTGCATCTGCAACTACATTGGCCTTACCAGGATGGTAATGGATTCCAAGATTATAATCCTTTATTAATTCCAGCCATCTTCTCTGTCTCATGTTCAAATCAGACTGAGTGAATATGTACTTCAGGCTCTTATGATCTGTGTAGACTTCACAGCGATTACCGATGAGATAATGACGCCAAATCTTCAAGGCATGCACTACGGCAGCTAATTCCAAATCATGGGTAGGATAATTCTCTTCATGAGGCCTTAATTGCCTTGACGCATAAGCGACAGCTCTTCCTTCTTGCATAAGGACACATCCTAATCCTTGACGCGAAGCATCACAGTAGATATCAAAATCCTTACTAATATCCGGCAAAACTAGCATCAATGAAGTCGACGTTTCTTCAATTCTTGAAAACTCTCTTCACAAGCTGGGGTCCAAATGTACTTCTTCTCTTTCTTCAATAATTGCGTAAGAGGCTTAGCAATCGTTGAGAATCCTTCAATGAAACGACGATAGTATCCTGCCATTCCCAAGAAACTACGAATTTGAGTAACCGTCTTGGGCTGCTCCCAATTCATTACAGCTTTAACCTTTCCGGGGTCAACTGCTACTCCTTCGGCTGTCATTACATGACCGAGAAAATCAACTTTCTTCTTCCAAAAGTCACACTTGCTAAACTTGGCATACAGCTGATGTTCTCTGAGCTTCTCTAGGATTAATCTCAAATGTTCTGTATGTTCTTCTTCTGACTTTGAGTATACCAAAATATCATCAATGAATACTACTACGAACCTATCCAAATATTCCATGAATACTTTGTTCATCATGTTCATGAAGTAGGCAGGGGCATTAGTCAATCCAAAAGACATGACTAGAAATTCATAATGTCCATACCGGGTTGAGAAAGCGGTCTTTGGTACATCCTTAGGACAAATTTTCAACTGATGATAACCTGATCGCAGATCGATCTTGGAGAATACTCCGGCTCCTTTCATCTGGTCGAACAAATCATCAATTCTGGGCAATGGGTACTTATTCTTGATGGTGACTTCGTTGAGAGAACGATAATCGATACACATTCTCATACTTCCATCTTTCTTCTTGACGAACAAAACTGGTGCTCCCCATGGCGACGAACTAGGTCTTACAAAACCTTTCTCCAGAGAGTTCTTCTATCTGCTTCTTCATTTCCACAAGTTCATCGACTGGCATCCGATAGGGTCTCTTGGAAATTGGTGCTGTTCCTGGCACTAGATCGATGACAAACTCAATGTCACGGTCCGGTGGCATTCCTGGTAATTCTTCTGGAAATACATCTGGGTAATCTCGACTCTGTGTACGTCTTCCAAAGCGTCTTCGCGTTGACTACCAAATGTCCATCACGTCTTGAGGTGGCTAGAAATTCTACTTTCTTTCTGTGGTATCCTCAATTGTCACGGCTCTTCGGCCACAATCTAGCACTGCTTTATGTTTGGATAACCAATCCATACCAAGGATGACATCTATGGTCTGAGTGTCTAGAACTATTAGGTTGGCTAGAAACTCAACTCCAGCTATGAGTAGCCTAGCTCCTAAACATCCAACTTTAGAACTTAGCTCTGCTCCAGGTGACTGGACTAACAGAGTATGCTTAAGATGCATAACTTCCAATTTGTTCTTAGTTGCAAAATTCCGAAACAAGCGAATCGAAGCTCGAATCAAAAGCAGGCGATGCAGTCTTGAATTTACTAGGAACTTACCCAGTACAACGTCAGGTGCTTCTTGGGCTCCTTCTAGAGTGACGTGGTTGACACGGCCTCTGACCACTGATGGCGGTGCTCCTCCGGATTGACCGGTAGCTTGAGAAGTTCCTTGATGGTTGCCTTGTACTGGTGTCTTGGCTGGTGTGTTCCCAAGGTTGAAGCGTACTGGAGTGATAGTCCCATTCTGCGGACATCGGTTGGCGAAATGCCCCTGCCGACGGCGAGTAAAGCAAACTCGGTTGTATTACGGGGTTGCTTCTTGGATTGGGGTTGGAGTGCGGGGTTGCGGAAATTACGAGCAAGCTGGGCGAGTCTTGAAGTTGGTGCGGTGGTCCGCGAGAACTCGTGGTGAAAAACGGCTAAACTGCGGTGGAATCATTCTTGCCCTCAGCTGGGGTTGGTGACTTCCTTGCTGAGCCATTCTGCGCTTACGATGATCTTCCAATTCCTTGCGCTTATCCTCTAGAATCAAAGCCTTGTTGATCAACTCTTGAAAATCAGGAAAGGTGTGGGCGATCAAGTTGACTTGAAGTCCAGTGTTCAATCCTTTCAGAAAACGACTCTGACGAGCCTTGTCAGTGGCGACATCTTCTGCAGCATATCGAGCAAGTTGAGAGAACTTGTTGAGGTAATCGATCACTGACATTCCTCCTTGCTTGAGAGCACGGAATTCATCCTTCTTTAGATCCATGATTCCTTACGGTACATGATCTTGGCGAAAGCGCTTGTGAACTCTTCCCAAGTAATGTCTTGCGGCGTCCCATGCGCTGCACAAAGTTTTTCCACCATTCGGCGGCAATGCCTTCCATCTGGTGAGAGGCGTACAGAACTTTTTCATGATCGCTGCATTGAGTGATCAGCAGTTTCCTCTCAATAACACGAAGCCAATCATCAGCTTCTACTGGTGAGACATGTCCAGAAAAGGTTGGTGGACGGGTCCTCATAAACTCCGCCAACTTGGATGATCCATTGTGACCATGAGCAACTGGGGCTCCATTGTGATGCTGATTGTTGTTGCTCTGGTTATTCATAGCTTGCATCGATTCATCATGGTGTACATCGGTTGGAGTGCAGAGTCATGAATGCTCCAAAATTCTCGCAGATCGATCAAGGTGCTTGTGGTGGAAGCTTCTCGGGATTTGCTCCGTCCTTTCGACATCGGAGTATCGTAACCACTTGCGCAGACTTGACGAGTCCGAACCATCTGGTGAATCTCCAAGGGTTAGATAAGGTAGCAAGCACGAGATAAGTTGTAGAACTAAGCGGGGTAGGTAAAACCCAACATATTTTAAGAAAGCTCAACTGAAACTCTTATATTGATTAAGATAATAGTATGGCTTGCAACAAATGCCTAAGGGCCTTTGCGGCTCATACTTGCACACAAAAATAAGGACGAACTTAAGCACACAAACTACCGCCTAAAGGGCGACTCAAGACATAAAGCGGCTAAGCTTGAAACAACGCGAGCAGACTACTCAATCAAATAGCCTCCGCAGCCTTGGCGGTGCTCCCTTTCTTGTAAACTGAAAGTGAGTGGCATCCTCGCAAACCGATCCCGATGTCCCGGATGGTGCAATAGGAGCAGTGTCCACGGTGCAGTCTTCTTGGTGCTTACAGCTCTCACTGGCTCTGCTGGCTCTTCTGGTTCAGCCGGTCCATCAGCTTCCTCTGGGTCTTCCTCTTCAGTGTCTTCTTCGTGATCGTGTCGTCCATAAAGAGTTTCTTCTAATATGGCGATCCTTTCTTGACTCTCAAGAGTCTCATAGGTACACTCCACTCTGAGCGGCTAACTCCAACGATTCTTCTTGAGCGTGCGAATCGGGCAAGATGCACGACGGTGGCGTTGTCTTCTCCCTCCGTGAGCGGAAAAGCGTGCAGCAAGATCCACGTCGGAAGTGCGGGGATGATAACGAAAAGCGTGTCACGAAGCTCGAGTAGATGTTGCAGATCCTCGGGATGGCAAGGCGTGAAGACTCTGGATTGCTTCAATCCAAATACTCCTTCGAGTGAGATGTTCAATGGTTTGCTTGCCTTAGTGTTACCTGGCGAGGCGGTCAAATGGCGATCACTCCACGATCTCGGCTGTTCACAATCCAAGCACCGCCACGGTACAATGGACGATCGAACCCTCCAAGTACTTGTAACAGCTTCCAAATCTCGGCGGCAAGTCCTCCCTTGCGCTCTCCATAACTCTGAAGATGAGGCATCTGTCAAGATGGACAAGGATATGAAAACAACTTTAAAGCAAGCGGGAGAGAAAGAATTTCAGCAATAGTTGAGTCAAGAGAGACATGAGATGAGTTAAGGAGTTCAATTAATCTTGCAAGTTAATTTTGCTTTAGAAAATAGTTTGGACTCACTAAGAACGGCCAATCTAACTAGGGTCAAGACCTACGATCAGTATGGCTCACGATACCACCTCCGTCGGGACCCAAATATGCAAATCTGGACCCTCTGTGTATTCGCACTAGTCCAGATCACGCTAGTGCACACAAGTGTCAACATTGATGAAATATCACATCCATACAACGAATATAAGAATAAACGAGTACATTTAAATAACAAATAATCGTTGGGACCTTATGGTCGAAGTTTTACATTTATTAAGCCATGCAAGGTCGACAATAAAGAAATAATCGCTGTGAAACGAAATAAACTCCGTGGCTCCCATCAATTTACCACAGCAACCGATGGGATCAAGACCCTAACGTTCAACCTTCAGAGAACTCTTCTTCAAAAGCGGTGACGACTCCTCCACTACATTGATTTGTTTAGCAAGAGTGAGTACACACCGTACTCGCAAGTCATACCACGAATGCATTTATACATGATGGCTTATTCCAAAGAAATGGCTTCGTGGTTATTTTGCGAAATGCAACATTTGCAATTGAATACAAATAATAGATTGAAAGCATAATTCAAAACAAATAGACAATAATAAGTTAACAATTGATTTCACAAAGGACACACAGTCTAATCAAGTTCTTTCACATTTGAACAAGTTATCTCACACGGTGACCCTTCCCAATTGTTTTATGAAAATCTACCCTCGTGTGAAATTCAGAGCATGTCCATAACAGAGGACGGCTATTGAATAGATTGGTTTAAACACTCTGCAAAGGTTGTACACTTTACCCACACGATGAAACCAACCGGATCGAGTTGATCACAACAAAACCTTTAGAGACTTCATCTCAAACAATGACACTCTGGTGTGCTTTTCTGCCAGTCAATTTGTACACACCCTTGGAGCGACACACACCATTGGACGAGGATGCAATGAACCGTCCGCGATGTGACATATCACACCTCCACCCATCACATAGCTTAAATACAACTGAGTTGTCAATGTCAAGACTCCATAACTTACTAAGTCAGCCCGGCCCATACTAGGCATGTGGTCGCATGCAGTAAGACCAGTTCAATGGCGCACAAAGTTAAGTCCTTAATTGACCAAGGCAAGACTTCGATTTTAACCCAAATCACAAAGTTTAATGCACACAGTTCCACCATTCACACGTAATCCACCACTTGCCTCGGTCTAAATCTTTTCCCACCACGTTGATTAAGTGCAACACATGCCATCAACGAGTAAAAGACACAAAGACACACAGATTCATCACACGGTTCCATAATCACTTAGTCAAATTTATAATTGCAACTCTCATGAAATGATGACTCGTGGCATGGCTAAGCGATCTAATCGTATCTAACCAACCCACGTTGGTGCTACAATAATACCAACTAATAATTAATCAACCTAGGGTGACAAAAGATCATGGCATACAATAGACAAGGTGGCATAACAATTTGGATTAATAACTACACCCAAAAGCATTTAAATAAATACTTGAAATAGAATGCAATACATTGAAACAAAGTATTTTGAAAACTGGGTTCAAAATGATCAAAGGTATAACTTGCCTTGGAATAGATCTAGATATTGGTCTTGGTCTTGAGGTGCTCCTTCTTACGCAAAATTCCCAAGTATCAGCGTCTACTCGCAAAGCGAGACAAAAGAAACAAAACAAATAAATAACAGAGGCAAAACAAACTCCAAAATTAAATAAAATTCATAAATAAATAGATCTGAATTTTATATGAATTTACAAATTTGAATGGGCTCAATCGGAGTTCGGATGCAAAAGATATGGGCTTTGGAAGATTGGAAAATCAATTAAACCCTAAATTGGATTTTCTCGAATTTCCAATTAATTTTATAAAGGAAAATCGAATTATTGCGCAATGCTTGCGCCACCGTAGAATTTCCGGAAAAGAAATATATAAAAAGAAAGCGGCAGTGGGCCCCACTGTCGGTGGCTCAACCACGGTGGCCGGGTTCACCGAGCCACGGAGATTTGGCCGTGGTCGAGCTACGCGACGCCAAGTGGCGCCACATAAGCGACACATAGCGCACGAGGTGATGTGGCGCCGCGTGTGCGACGTCACGACACACCAAGCGGCGGCGCTCGGGACCGAGGCTCGCGGTGGCGTTCGGGCGACTTCGGCCTGGCAAAGCGAAGCCCAAAACGGGTTACCAAGGCGGCGAAGCTTTCGCGGGGTGAAGGCGAGCTCAGCGGCAACGGCTCACCGGCCGGCGGCGAAGGTGGCGGCGCGAGCTCCGTTGTCCGGACGGTCCGACAACGGCGGTGGAGGCGTCCTCGGCGGCGGCGATGGCGGCACCGTGTAGCTCCGGTTGTTGCGAGCACGAGCGATGGCGGCCACGGACAACGAAGGTGCAGGCGGCGAAACCGCGGCGAAGAGGTTGCGCCGCGGCGAACGCCGGGCAATGCGGCCAAAGCGAAGACGAAGCGGCGGCGCCTTAGGGTTTTGGTGGAGGAGGTGGGCGAAGAGGTTGGCACAGAGGCGGCCCTTTATAGCTCCGTGTGGAGAGATATCCGGAGAAAGCGGCGCGGCGGAAGAAGTGGGCGGGTGCGGGAGAGTCCACGAGGAGGCAGCGGTGGCGTGGCGGCGGGGCCTTTGGTCGTGAAGCAAGCGGGGTGGCCGCGCGGCCAGCGGGCCACCCGGTCGGCGAGCAAGCGAGCGGGCGAAGCGACGGCGGCCGGCGATGGAGATCTGCGGTGAGAGCAAGCGAGGCGAGGCTGGTGAAGGCGATGCGATCGCGCGAAGGGGACACGCGGCGGAGATCCAGCGGGGCAAGGCGGGCGAACGCAGGCGCGGTGTGATTGCGATCCAACGGCTGGGAGTGAGTGGGCTGGAATAGTGTTGGGCTTCGGCCCAGCACTGTTCCGAAGGATTTTAAATAGGTTTTTCTTTTAAATAAATCCAGAAAATGCAAATAGCAATTAGAAAATAGCAATTGACTTTGGAAAAATTCCAGAAAATTCTATAAAATATAACCAAGCATATAGAATCTAAATAAAATAGTTTTGACAATTGTTGATGTTGGGATTAAGCACATTAAATCAATTTGTTCTAAAAGTCCATATTAAGCTTTTTAATTTAATATTCAAATAAATCCAAATGATGAATTTTCACCGCTACCAATGTTTAAAAGATTTTTAAAGCTCAAAATTGGGATGTTACGTAAATTACGCTTAGCAGTTCAAGCGATTGTCGTACTCGGCCTTGGATCTCTTCCTACTTCTATACATGAAGTAGTCGTCATAATCCATGTACCCAAGGTACGTTAACCCCTTGCCTCGCGTGCGACCGGGTGCTCCTTGTTTCCTAGGGTAGTAGATAGTATATCCTTCTCCCCGTGTTCTTGGAAGGAGCCTTGGAAGTTTGGGCAATCAATTCACGCCGCAAGAGGTCATCATATTATTATAGTCACTATGAAGTTATGGACTTATAAACAAGTAGGTAGTTCGACATATTTACCACACGTTGGGACACTTCGTCCGCGGGTTTGGGAAAGTGACAACGCCATCGAGGCGAGACTTTGCCTCGCTTTTAACTGAGTTAGGGAACACGGTGTGTGATATCGAAATAGATTCTCCTCCTCCGCCTCCCATTGCACGGATTTAGCCGCGTACCCAGTGTGCTTGGAGTGCGTGGGGTGAGTGTTTCATGCCTAGATTGCTTTGTGCGCCGCACTTTGCTCCTTAAATTCATCCGTCGTCTTCATAGCCACAAAGCGTTCCATGTTTCAGCGTCAAGAATGAAAACTTCGTGAAGGCGTCTCACTCTTGTTCACGCATCTTTGCGTGACAAGAATGCTCTTGAAGGTCCTCCACGCGTGACACATGGAGAGCAAGGCATGCTGATTCGACGCGTTTCATGTGTTTACAGGATAGTGAACACGCTTGAAAGGTCTTCCCACAAAGACGCGCGTCTCGATCTTTTGTCGAGACTTCCATTTTGGTGTGGTGATAGGGACCTTTTCCTTGCAAGTATCCCGTAGATGGTCAGGAATCTCGCCACGATCTTAGGGGACTCGGAGGACCCCAACGTCAGCGACCTCCGTGATGGTCGATCGGCCAAACAGCAATTTCGATATTCCTCTGCCATCTCTCTTACGTATCTGCGGCGTCGGTGACGGCGGCGAAGACGGCGCCTCTGCCATCTCGCTTACTTGCTATTTATGTAAGTTACATAATTAAGCATTAATCCTATTGTAATTAGCACAGATTTGCAAAAAATTGATGATAGTTTGTGCTCTCAGAAGGAGAGTTGCAAAAGAACAAGTCTTTGCCATCTCAATCCTATTGTCTATACACTTCATGAAATGAATATGATAATATAAACTCAAGTATGCAATATATCGATCAATTTCAAACTCTAGTAAGACAATATTTCAAAGAAGGTCACATTAATGATGTGAATGTTGTGCAAGCAGGATGGATTGTAAGTCAATATAATGTCATACTTATCTGGAGTTGATGAAACAAATACTTCAGACGAAGTATAACCAAAGGAGCTGATGAAGTATAACCAAGAAGCATGAAGGAAATACTTCAGACGAAGTACAACCAAGAGAAGTTGATGAATGATAGCTAGAGCCTAAATGATGTTGTTCGGTGGATGAACTTCTGTCATCTATTTGGGAACATACCACCGCTACTCACACGACGTCTAGCTGTTCTAATGATTATTTTAGTTATTACTTCTTATTTATTGAGGAAGTTCCATGATAACCAGGCAAGACTTATGCATAAGCGCGGGGCTTGCTCTGGGTAGACATAAGTCTTACCGACACATGGGACATAGTTCACTTAATAGTTTATCTTATCGATTTATATTTATCAAGGAAATTCCATGAGCCTTAGCTGGAATTTTCGAGCACGGGCTAGACATTAGCCTTGTGAGTTAACCAGTTATATCGTTTTGGATATCTATAGCTAGTTATTATTACTGTTTATTTGTTACTAACATTATCTGGCTACGGTTAATTGCTCACTAGGGCAATCCTGGATATAAGACTATACTATAACAAAGGTATGCAATCGATTTGAGCTCGGCTAGATAAAACTTCTATTCACACCTCGCAAAGATAGCATGACGCTCTAATTAACTTAACTAAACTCATCGCTTTAATCGACTTAGTTATCTTACTAAGCATCCGATAATGTGGGACACAATGCTATGCATCTTATATATTGAAAGTACTTTGTGGGACATAACAAGCTAAGGCCCACTGATCATGATCTACTGTGTGCATAGCTAAGTGTTAATAGAGACAAAGTTCTGGGTTCGTGAACTCTCTCCAACAATTAATATTTTCATACAAGGTCACACCAATCATCTCTAATCGATTAAGTTATAACTATTGCAATTATTATTATGTTAGCAATGCCCTAGGGTTTGCATGTTATTGGGACAACTACACTCTATATGATACATTACTAAATCCTTAAATCATTGTTCTTTGAGTTTAGCAACTAAAGGCAATCTAATTAGCCTCTAATTACTTGAACTTATCCTGATAAATTGCCCATTAGTTAAACCTACACTGGATGTATTGTCAATGACACAAAAGAATCCTATGTTTATTTACTAACATCCTTATAATCCTTGCCACTAAACCCTAAATTACTTACTAGGGGAGGACTTACTGCCAGTTAACCTTATATCGAACACACACATAGAGATACATACATACACAGAGAACACAGAACAGGGGAGCTGCGGCCAGCTTGGGGGCGTGGCTCGTCGCCGGTGATTGAGCGGATGGCGGTGGCCAGGAGCAGCAAAAATGGAACCACGGAGGAAGGCGATCAAGGGGTGGTGGTGGTGCAATGAGACGGCCGGGAGGCGGCGCGGCCGCATGCGCGGCCGGCCATGGAGGGGAAGCGGTCGGCGGCTCGAGTGGGATGGGAGGAAAATGGAGGCGCGCATGGGCATGAGGAAAGCTAGGGGAACTTACCCGAGCAGGTGGCGGTAGTGGAGGTGGCCCGAGGCGTGCTGTTGGCGGAGGAGGGGCGCTGGGGTCGGGGAGGCGCCGGGGTCGGGGGAGGAGGGGCGACGGGGTCGGGAAGGAGTTCGGAGAGGAGGCGTGCCGGATTCGGTGGAGGAGGGGCGCCGGGTTCGGGGAGGCGGCGCAGAGGTCGGGAACCGATAGGGTTAAGAGCAAAACCCTATCGGTTCTTTGAACCTTATAAAAAACAACATCACAGACGGTTCTTTGAGGGAACCGTCATGCGTATGTAATCGCTGCACGGTTCCTTCAAATAACCGTCGTGGTGTTTGATTATCACTGCGGTTCCTCAAAGAACCGCTCAGTGATATTCAAACATCACGAGCGGTTCCCTCAAAGAACCGCTCAGTGATATTCAAACATCACTGACGGTTATTTGAAGGAACCGTGCGTGATGTTTCAAATCACAGAGCGGTTCTTTGAAGGAACCGTGCGTGATTATATCCTGAGCGGTTCCCTCAAAGAACCGAAATGTTATGTTGTTTTTATAAGGTTCAAAGAAGCGGTTACATCACGACGGTTCTTTGAGGGAACCGTCTGTGATTACTTACCTCGAGGACACAGGAAGTTTTTTTAACCTCTTGTACAAGTTGATGAGGCAAAGCTTGAAATCTTTTATATCTTATACTCCATCTTCTTAAATAGACGCCGTTTTAGAATGTGTGCAATGAACTTGACCATTGATTTCTAGAAAAAATATTTAGATTTACCACAAGAAAATTATATGGATAGAAATATCCATACACTGCGCACTATAGCCTCCAAGCAAATTTGCTTGGCATTGCCTCTAAGGCTAGAGGCAACCTCTAACCAATAAAATTATGCTAGACTTAGATCATGTACAATAAATTTACATTATCTGTCTATAGACTCTGCTACGTAGGATTTAAACTGACGTGGATGAAAAAGAATAAAAAGAAAGAAATGTGATATCTACAATCCTGTAGTCGACTGTATCACTCGAACCAAGGAACATCCACATTGTCATCAATTTAAAGATCATAAGTCCATAACACATTAACACATGACAATGGAATAAATTAGTTAATTACAATGGAGTAAATTCTTAATTAAAATATAGCCCTTCATGATGATCGACGCGTATATAGCTAGCTTCCTCATTGGGTTCTTCCTCGAGCCTGATGCCGTCTCCGAAAGGTGGCAACTCGTCAAATTGATTGTATTCTTCCTCGTCCACTACATTCTCAACTCCGACAATCCTCCTTTTTCCATGAAGAACTACGTGGCGCTTCTTATTTGCCGGGTCGGTTACATAGAAGCCTTGAACAACTTGGTTAGCCAAGACGAATGGTTCGTCTTTGTATCCGACACGCTCGAGGTCCACGGTAGTGACGCGTGCATGCTTGTCGACCTTCACTGTGGGAGATGGACCCAACGGCACCAAATAGGGGATCTTAAAAAGCACGTAGTCGATCTCCCATATCTCCTCTATTTGCCCATAGTACGAGCTCCTCGGCCATCGGCTCGAATGCATCTATCACGGACACCGCTGCTACGCCTTTGTGCTCTTCCTATCCGAGTGCCGTATAAAATGTGTACCCATTTATGTCGTTATCCTTGCCATGTGACAATTGTAAAATATGGCCCTCTTGCCAACCATAGCAGATCATCACTTGATGACCTCCGAGTGATTCGCACCTTTAACCATTCGTTGAACCGAGCGGTTGTGCTCTCTCGTGATCCAAACCCCGACCGTCCGGATTCATTGGCGTACCATGTCTTTGTGCTCGTCGATGTACGGGACACTTGGGTCATGTGTTGCAAGACCGTGAAATGGGCTTGAGCATACGTATCAGATCGGGAGTGATTGATTTCCTTCCGATGGTCCCGATACCATCCGTCTCCCTCATGGCGAGATAGAGGCACACCAATCGGATCCACTGAGCCATGTAGTCGACGCAGAACTCAATGACCTCTTCCGTTGCATAACCTTCGATGATGTTGCCCTCGGCCGAGATCGATTCCGTCACGTAGGACTTGAGAATTCCCATGTACCTCTCGAGCGGGTACATATGGCGAGAAACACAGGGCGCATATCTTTATCTCTTTCACAAGGTGAACAATGAGATGGACCATGATATCGAAAAATGACGGAGGGAAATACATCTCAAGATGACACGAGTCGTCACTACCTCGGCTGCAGAGCATCTAGTCCTTGGGGATCGATGACCTTTCGAGCAATTGAGTTGAAGAAATAACACGACCTCAAGATTGCCACTCGGACCTTGTTCAACAAGATACTCCTAATTGCAACAGAAGCATTTGTGTCATCAAGACACGACAATCATGCGACTTCATACCAATTAATTTCAAATCTTGCATAGAAACAAGTTTCTTAATGTTAGCGGAGTAACAGACGGGACTTTCACACCGCAAGCTCGCACGCTTCATTTCTCGGCCTTGGACAGAGTGTAGCAAGTCGGGGAAGGTACGTTCGTCTCCAGATCGGTCTCTTCGGTGCTAACTCGGTCCTTATGTTCATATCGACCAAGTCACGCCGTGCGTTAACACCATCCTTTGTTTTGCCACTAATGTTCAGCAAGAGACCAATCAAGCTATCACATACATTCTTCTCTACGTGCATAACGTCGATGCAAGTGGCGAACTTCTAAGTACTCACAATAAGGCAAGTCCCAAAAAATTGACCGCTTCTTCGGATGTTCTTCTCACGGGTTCTTAATTTACGTCCCTTCCCAAGCACAACATCGATATCCTTAACCATATCATAGACCTCTTTCCCACTAAAAGCCCTTGAAGCTGAACCGTCTTCCTTATTTCCGTCGAATTGTTTCTTCATCTTGCGGTATGGGTGACTCCTCGGAAGGAACCTACGGTGACGCATATACACAGTTTTGCGCGAGTTGTTCAGCCATACACTCTCCGTAGCATCTAAGCGGTGTGGGCAAAGCTTTGGCTCCTTTTGTATCGAAGTCCGACAGTTACCAAGGGCGAAAAATCATTGATGGTGCGAGAACAACATGGCGCGTAAAGTGAAGTTCTCTCGTTTATACGCATCCCATACCATGCACCCTTCGTTCCACAAGTGTCACAAGATCTTCCAAAGCAATGGTGCTAGGTACACATCAATATCATTCCTGTGTTGCTTGGCCCTTGGATAAGTAGTGACATCAAAATGTACTTCCGCTTCATACACAGCCAAGGAGGAAGGTTGTACATACATAGATTCACGGGCCAGGTGCTATGTCGGCTACTCATGTTACCGAAAGGATTCATTCCATCCGTACTCAACCCTAACCTTATGTTCCTCGGTTCCGCACCGAACTCTTCGAAGCTCCGATCGAAGTTTCTCCACTGGGCAGAATCAGCAGGGTGTCTTAGCTTTCCATCTCTCTTACGCTCCTCTGAGTGCCAACGCAGTAATCTTGCCTCCTTTGGGTTCGCAAATAAACGCTTCAAACGTGGGATTACAGGCAGATACCACAACATCTTAGCAGGAGGTCCCTACTTCACCTTAGCAGTATTTTGACGCTTGTATCGGGATGCTTTGCACACGGGACATACATGCATGTCTGCATACTCTTTACGGTAGAGGATACAATCGTTCGGACATGCATGTATTCTTTCTACTTCCATTCCCAATGGGCAAATAACCTTCTTTGCTTGATAGGTGGTGCTGGGCAACACGTTTCCCTCCGGAAGGATGTCCGCTAGGAGACCTAACAACGCCGTGAAACTCTTATCGGACCAACTATTGCTTGCCTTCAATTTCAGCAGTTCAAGCACGGTTGACAACCTTGTGTATTCCGGCTTGCAGCCAGGGAACAAAGGTCTCACCGAGTCCTCCCTTAAGCCCTCGAATTTACAAAACTCTCTCTCACTGTAGTTCTCTTCTGCATCGCGTAGCATCTGATCCAGATTGTCATCGTGCCCCCTATCCTCATCAAAAGCACAGTCCACATCCGGCAAATCGTTGACTTCCTCGGTGATGTCGTCATTATTAACTTCTGGTATAATCTGCTCTTCACCGTGACTGGTCCAACATGTATACCCTTTTTTGAAACCCCTTCGAATCAAGTGCGCTTCGATCTGCGCCGCGTTGTTAAACATCTTCAGATTACCGCAATCAATGCAGACGACAAGACATAAAATTTATCCCCTTCTTCAACATATCCTGCTCAGCGGCTCTTCTAAAAGCAACCACGCCATTAATGTAATCTTGACACACGGTTCACACCGTACATCCAGTTTCGATCTATCTACACTACGCATGTAACAAATTAGTGTTAAATTGATTAGCGATTAATTTATAGCAAACATAAAGGATTATAGATCGTTACCCTCGGAGCTCACGAAGAAAATATCTAATATCTCTTGATAATCACTACCTCTCGACACCGATATCTATCTCAATTGAACAATCATGCAACCCAAATATAGGCATCATCTCAAATTATCCTCACTCAAAATTTAGTGATTATTAGACCTAATTCAATTTTATTAAGTTACCACTCCTAAGTCAAATTTTAGTTCATTAGTTATAAGGGAAACCATTATTCAAAACTAAGATTTGCAGGGCTAATATTATTTATTCCAACATTGACGGTGCAAGATCGATCATGTGCTAAATCTTTGTGTCATCCTCAAAGATCACCTAGAAATAGCAACAAAAAAAACAAGGGTGCATAAGTCCAAGACTCAGCAAGTATGTAATAAATCAATAGTAACAACACCATTCTCAATATTCACAGTTAGCATCTACACTATCTTTTCTCCTTTCTTTTAGTCAATGCATTAACACACAATACAATGCCAAGTCCACAAGCATCTCCAAGCTCATACCAGTATTAGAGGAGGAGCCGTAGGTTGGAGGAGCTGAGGGATGTCTCGGCTCAATTTATATGAAGCACAGGAAATCACAGACGGTTCTATTTCAGAACCGTGCGTGATAGTAAATTATCACGACGGTTCGAATAGAACCGTGTAATACCACAGACGGTTAACACGCACGATTCTATTTTCGTAACCGTCGTGATATCCTGACGGTTCGAAATAGAACCGTCGTGTAATATCCTGCACGGTTATTATTGGGAACCGTCTGTGATAATTTACTATCACAGACGGTTCACAATAACAACCGTCTGTGATAGGTTCGTTGCGCCAAAACAAAGCCTAGACAGACCCAACACAGACGGTTCCAAAGGAACCGTCTGTGATGGGCCGTCTGCTATAGTCTCTTTTGTAGTAGTGTTTAGTGGTACGGAAGGAATCGGGATAACTTTCAGTCGGATGTAAGGAATTTTTCCAAATTAATAAGCGCACGAATCAAAGATAAAATTACAAGATCTCCTCTAAAAACCACGCGATGTACTAAAGATGTATATATAGCCTTTTCTTCTTTCAAAACAATCCGCAGCGAGTTAAGTTGCTTACTTAAACATATGTATCAAAGGTTGGGAAACGTTCGTGTGCAATGCATTGACAACATATAGTTTGAAGTGTTTAGACAGTTATAGTACTTCCTTCCCTGTTTCTCTGGGATTGCAAAGTGTGGTAAACTAAAATCTCGAGTACAATTCCCTACAAAAAAAAATGTGGAGTACAAGTAATTTCAATAATCCAATTGCACCAGCCTGTCCAAATTGGATCGTCGAATTTCTTTAGAGCAATTGGATCGAGGAAATAGAAGCCTAGAGTTCAGTGCACGCAAATGCGGGGCCGCTAAACTGGGCCGAACAAGCCACAACAAGCTCGCTTTTGGCGAGCTTAACTTATGGACCCGACGTGCACAGGAACAATTTGTACGAGTCCTGCGCTAAATCAGCACGTTTTCTATCTGTGATAGCAAAAATAGTCCCCGCTCCTCTGAATCTTTACTCTTTACTACTTACTAGCCGAGTGACAGTGCTTTGCGACGGAATCCATATTTTGAATGAAATAATTTTCATATTATGTGAAACGTAAATACAAAGCTAATGCTTTCTAATTGGCTTTCACTGAAAATTTTCAGTCAGGAATGCAAAACAATTCTGCATTGCATTCCATGGTTCAAAATTTGTTTGAACAAAATCTCATACGATTGTTCAAAGCAAACAAAAAATATATATTTATATTGACAAATAGTAGGCATATATTTAAACTTAGATCAAACAGTTCTAATAGCTTAAGTCATGCACACATTTACAGTCAGGACTGTTTTTTAAGTAAACCAACTATAATATGTCCACGAATGGAGTGATTCCCCGTATCATCGTGTCCTAGTTAGATATTCGTGCGTTGCAACGGGATAAAAAGAATTGTATAATAGATGAGACACACTTCACGAGAGTGAGTAGAAGTGGGAGGAGGAGGAGGAGGAGGAGCTGAGAGCCGTGGCGCGGGAGGGGGACGCTCGCGTGTGGCCGAAAGAGCGGCTGCGGTGGGAGGCGAGGAAGGAGGCGTCAGCACCTCCTCCACCAACAGTTGCGTTGTCATCGATGAGGAACAAGAGGTTCGAGTGTGCCTTCCGCGCGGGGCGGAGCTAGCCCTCGTGGATATCCTCAGACGCGAGCAGCACGGATCACGCCTGACGGCGAGGCACTCCCAATGGCACACCTTGGCAACGCTGTTGTAGGTGACATTGCAGACATCGTGGAGTTTTGTTCAGTAGTTTCTTCAATCTTTTCTTAGCGGTTTTTTAGGCTGGGAGGGTGTGGAGTGCGCATAGGAGGGGTGGAAGGAGTGAACACGATTTTTTTTTCTGATGATGGGACAATCGTCCTGCTGTGCGGGAGTAAACTCCATATTTTATTAGTAAAGATAAATCCATTTCGCTCTAGTTGTATTTGAAAAGTTGTTTTATTTTTCAACTTGAATGTTTTATATGGAAAATAAACTTTTATGGAATCTAGGTGGTACCTATTAGGATCCCTTGTTCTTGCACATCTGAGCAATAAAGCAATGGTGTTATACTATGATCAAGATGGCACACCTGTTTTGCGTTATCTTACATCTGTAGCTGGAATCGATTTCCAATATCTTTGCTTCTTCTGGCCTCAATTGATTAAAGGAATTCCTTGATTAAATGATCATATGAAGCAGGTTGGTGAACAAAGCTCCATATAGTCCTGCAAAATCATCCGAGGGCATGGAAGCATATGGAAGTAACCAGAAAAGGCAAGGTCCAGTGACCCAAAAGACTGAGCCGTGAACCGGCAAGTTCGAATGGTGAAGGCTGATGTTTGGAAGGAAGGGATGTGTTAGCTGATGTTAGTATGTTACACCTCAGAACCTTACTAATAATCGTACCAGAACCTCTATTACAACCTCTATTACCATTGTTCTGTTGTCACGTGCTATTTTATTCTGTCATGAATTCGTTTACTGGATAATCGAACTGCTATCGTATTATTATGAATATTGTATGTATTCAAAGGCCTAATAAGCAATATATATAATGTACAAGAGGTGTATGTCATATACAGATAAGGCAATACAAAAGGTAAATAAGAAAATACAAAAGAGTTTCTATCTCTAACACCCCCCAATGCAAGGCGTATGCAATAGCACTGCATTTGGAAAGGGTTGACACTAAAATAGAAAAAATTCAAAGTCTAAGTCTTGATAATGTCGTCGTAGCATGCAGTTCTTGGAAAATATATCAATAAAAGATCTTCTCACATCCGAGGTCGTGCGACAGCCCATAAAGCACAATGTACGGGAGCAAAGTCAACTGCGGCAACACGACAAAGAAGATGATAAAACAGACAAAAAATAGAGAAGCTGTCAAATCAAGCCGAAGAGGAATAGATAGAAGCATGGCGGCGCAGATCATAGCACAAGACGGCAGAGCGTAGTGCACAAGAAGTGCAACGAAGGCACAGTACGAAAGAAGCGTGATGCAATACACAAGAAGTACAACAAATGTGTCGTGCGAAAGAAGTGTGGCGCAATACATAAGAAGCACAACGGAGACGCAGTATAGAAGAAGAGCGACGGCCTTAAAAGCTTAGAGTGGCAGATCTGCAGTGGCTCAAAGAAAAGAGCAGCGGCTGCTGCCATGCAAAGAAATTCCTATACTTCTATGATTGACAATAAATTTGTGGACTCGCATGACTTAGAATAACTCAAAGATTGAGCTTTACGGACTTGAATGGATGCAATGGAAGAAATGACACAAATAAAAAAGGAAACCCTAAGGATAACTAGCAGCAACAGAATAGAAGTAGCAGAAAACTCATCTACTCGTCCAACCAGCAAGCACCAGTTCAGCAGCCCAAAACGATGTTACAACCCTACAATATCTGAGTTGTACTTCTTAAAGAACTCGTAGAAGCCAAACTTGCTAGCTCCCTAGGCATTGTAACCAAGCAAGATAGTACTTGTTAAAGAAACCCGTAAGAAGCCAAAACTTGTAAGCCCCCTAAAGAATCCCCTAACTCCTTGCTCCTTTAACAGGACACCAAATCCAGATGAGATGCCCTCCATCGATAGCATTAAAGCCTCCTCTCCACCAATAGCCGACAGAGAGGAGCAGGAGGAGGAGTGCGACTGCAAGCGACCCTGTCGCGGGCCTGCAACGAGTTGAAGAAGGTCAAATGTGATGACCGCACGACCAGGTCGTCCACAAGCTCCAGCGAGATGAAGAAGGCCAAGTGCGACGACCGCATGGCTAGGTCGTCCACGAGTACCATTAGGCACCGCCGCTGGAGAGGAGCGGCCGCAAGGCTGCGGAAGCCGCGGTGGTGGCATCGAGACCAATTGGGGATCGAGGCAAGTAAAGGATCTCGTCGAAGGAGGAGGCGGCCCGATCTAGAGCGGCGGCACAGATCCAGAGCATAGCGCCGAATCCAACCGGGGAGATGCGGCGATGGCCCGATCCAGGGGCTAGAGGCCGGCGATGTGGAGGAAAGCGCGGATCCGAGTGGGGACAGGCGACGCGGATCCTACCAGGAGGCTCGGAGTCGGCACGTAGCAGAAAACAATGCCGCCGCTGATGAAGATGAGGCGACGCCGGCTCAGGAGACCCGTCGAGAGAGCATGACGCGGATCCGAGACGAAGCCCCCCACAAGCAGAGGAGTCGGCGGCCGGAGGACGGGAAGAGGAGCTCCTCTGCTACGGATCGGTGCAAATCCGACCAGGAGAGGCAACGACGAGAGGCCGCCCCCGAGAGCAAAAATCGGTCCTCCCGGCGGCAGTGGCAGCGGCAGCGGAGAACGGGTAGAGGCTAGGAGGCGGAGGCCACAGTAAACCCTAACCTTAACCTTGTTGTTGTACTGTATTATGAATATTGTGTGTATTCAGATGTCCAATGGGCAATATATATAGGATACACAAAAGGTGTGTACTACAGATAAGGCAATACAAAAGGTAGATAAGGAAATACAAAATAGTTCCTATCTTTAACATATCTCTAACACTTATATCATTGTACACCATGCCTGTCATCTGTCTGACAATGTTACCATGTTCATCTAGTAATGATATCGTCCATGCTATCCCAGTTACTCTTTATTTTTGTTGGTTTGAAATTGGGTTTCTTCGTTCCATCTTACAGTAGCCCCAATATCATTATCTGACGTTTGAGAAATTGCAGGACTTGATTGACGGAGCTAAAAATTTGTCAAGAGTCCTAAGCCCTCTGCTAGTTTCACAGAAATGATAACAATGGAGAAAAGGAACTAAAAATATCGAAGGCGTCAGATAGCAAGAACATTGTAGCTCTGTTATGAAATCAAAACACCCTTGTGTTGAATAAAGCCAACCACATCGATCTGGTCTGGATGCTCATGATATCCAACTTCCTAGGAGAAATGTCCTACATTTTTCTTGTTTGTAAGCCTTTCATGGAGTTAGCACTTAGCAGTTAGTATTATGAGCAAGAAGACAATCCTATCACACACAAAGAGGTAACATCCCAGTTTTATTGTTGCTCTGATACAAGCAGGAGTTGAGTAATCAAAAGAGTGTCGATGAGTCTGCCTCCTGGTTTTTACGATTGTAACTCAATTTTAACTATCGTTTCAACAAATTAGACATTTAACTTGAGTATCAAGGGCACAAAATTTTGCATAAGATGGAGCTATGAAATATGTGTCATCTAACAAATTGAGGATATCCAGTAGCCAGAAGCTCAAATTGGGGGTATCTAGTAATCACTTGCTAAGGATGTAGAGTACGCAATGTCCAAACATTCGGGTAGTGGGATTGGTAATGGCCAACTTATCTCCATCTCAAAGGGAGGCTTGAACATCGAAACAATGGTGGTAAACAGTGCAATGGAGGGAGATGAAAGGGAATTGAAGAACTCCCAGCACAGTCCATCGTAGACCATTTCTCCGCAAATCGAACTTCGGTACCAATAGTATGATGCGAATCATAATAGCTTATATTGACCAAGGACCGATAGCAATTCGCAAAGAGTGAACATAATAAAATCGAATCCAAAACATTTGCGGTGTATCACTATGAAAAAAAGAGAATCTTGTGGCATATATACCTCCGATGAGCACGGCCTAGGCGAGGGTGAGCTATCAGCTGCGCTGGCTACTACTCACGCGAAAGCCTAAACACAGACGCACACGATAGGTTGGAACTCAAGGAAGAAGATGAACATACAAGACATTTTTTGTGCTGCTAAACTTCAACAGCTTTTCCCATTTTCCCTCGCTTTTATTCTAATGAATAACGAGTAACTGAAAAACGCTTCATGCGCCAGATCACCTGACGTGTGAGCAGCATAACTAGCGTCATAACTTAGCCATGCAAACAAACACACCGTTACCAGACTTAAAACAAAAACACTAGACAACATTCAGAATTATTCAACAAACACTCTCTAATCCTTAATACGTCTTCTTGGTCTCGACCATGTCGATCCATGTGCGCAGCTCCGGGAACTTGACGTGACCCAGCGCTTTCGTCAGAATGTTAGCTAGCTTCTCCTCGGTCTTGATGTACTTCACCTCAATTTTCTCGTCTTCAATGCACTCCCGAATGAAATGTTATCAGGTGTCTATGTGCTTGCTCTGGTCGTAGTACTATGAATAGTACCATCCTATCTCTTAGCTATGTGCGGCTCCCCATCCCCATGTTTAAGGTGGCCGCACCCCTCTAGTTTTCTTGGATTTTGTTTTTGTTTAGTTAGCCTTCGTTGCAACTTGTATCTTCTGCGTGTGTTCACTAGAACACACGGTCAAGATCCTTATTCAAAATCCCACCATATTGAGTATTTCAATCATATTTGTAATTTCAGATTGCTTATTATCTTATTCTTGCTTGTAGTCAGGTCGATCGTGCTTTTAGCAAGGACGATAACAATCTCGGAGTTGGTTCAGCGATTGCCAGGCATATTGTTCGTGTTCGATTGGTAGCTGAATCATGAGAGTCGTCTCCATCAAATCAAATTATCGTTCTCATCGAAAGATCGGGACACCCATTGTCGCATGAGGTGGTATCAGAGCTAGTTGATCAATGAGAGTTTCCAGTTTTCTAGCAGTAGATTCATTTTTCATACCTAGAGTCCAGAAAATATCCCACAAAAATTTTGTTGCGCCATTATCATCCCTGTCCAAACCCCCTTTGAGCCGTTGTAATTTTTCTTTTTAGTTCGCGTTGTTGAATTTCCGTTGCATCATCAAGTCGTTGTGCTGGTTTCTGTCTAGATTGGTCTAGTTTAGAGTCTCTTGCAAGTCGTCTAGTACTATCTTCCTCCCTACCGCGGCCACCAACATCACCGCCACCCCCTGCCACAGCCCCATCCACCCTGTCGTGGCCACCACCATCAACCACTTTCCTGCCGCCGTTGCCAATCTTCCCTGCCGCTTCACTCCAATCGCTGTCATCTCCTGTCGTGGCAACCCCTAGTGCCTTGCCGCCACCACCTCTTGTCTACCACGCCAATTAAGCCACCGATCCTTGCCGCAAGTCAGTAGGCAAAGCAATCCCCTACCGCGACAATCTTGCCGCGCCACCTTGCGGTTGCGGTCACCAAACCTTCCCTACCGCGACTGCCAACCGAGCCATACCGCAAGACCAGCAGATTTTCCAGTAGAACCAATCTTGTTGCGCCAGCCTGCTGCCGCGGTCACTCAACGCGTACTACCACCCCTACCACGGCAAGCAACCACTGTTGCCGCCTCTGTGTTTGGTTGAGCAAGAGATAGATTGATTTTCAGCTTAAGAGAGGAGTTTCGGTTTCGGTTTCCATACCTAGTTGGTTTCCGTTTTGACCGAAATAATTTTAGTTTTGCCGAAAAGAATCAGGTTTTGCCAAAGCAAAATAGGGTTTGCCAAAGTCAAAAAATTTGGTTTTTGGTTACTATAGCAGTCAAAAAAGGAGAAGAAAAAAAAACAGAAGAAGAAAAAGATAAATAAAGAAAAAAGAGAAGAAAGAAATGAAATTCAGAGCTGCCTCCATTCTTGACTTATTTTCCTTATTCATATTGGCATAGTCCATCCATTGCTCTCTTGCTTTGATTGTTCTTGTGCTAGCCTTCCATTATTGCTTCTAGTTGTTTTTGTGAGTTGCTCTAGTTAGGCTTGGTTTATACTAGAACCAGCATTTGTGACTAGTACTTTGAACTACTTTTCAACTTTGCATACTGATTTGAACAATTGCTACTCCTTTGCTACATACTAGCCTTCCGAGCTCCACTTCCTACTAACTCAGCAGGTATAATTCCTCGCAATTGCTGGGCAATTCACAAGTGAGAGTATCATGAACCAGCCACCGATTGTACCACTTCCTTGCTGCATTGGTAAGAGCTTGTAAGAACTTGGTATAACCTTGAGTGTGAGTGACTTTTGAGCCTCCTGAACCTAGTGGTTGAAAGAGACATATACATTGTGATTCTTTATTTTCTACTAACAATGGCAGGGTCACGCAGATCTACACATAGGAAAAACAACAATGACCACTCTTTGGAGTATACGGGTGAGGGACCTTTCACACCTCACACGAGAGATATCGTGCGACACATGAAGCACTCGCTCGGTGAGAGCATTCGCAACGCCCTGGATAAGATCAATGACAACCTCACTGCGCTACACACACGCATTGCGCTCCTCGAACATTGGCCACTTGTTAAAACCACGACCAGGGTGAGCCAAGATGATGAGGACATCACTTCTACTGATATGAACACTCCTCTTCCTACTACTTTGAATGGTGTGAAAGGTCCAATTACTCGGGCACGTGCTCATCAACTTATGTATCAAGTAAATTCATTTCTAGGGCTGAGTATATTACTTAAGAACTCTATGATGCTGCCTAACGGAGATGATTTACTTGTACTTAGGAATCTAGGACTACGACCAGTTCAAGAAGGTCTACGACTAGTTCCGCAGGGTCTATGACCACTTCAAGAAGGCCTACGACCAGTGTCACCAGTACTCGGCGAGCCCAATACTCGTTGGACATAATCTACGACCATAGATAGCATGGACTCCTCAAGACCACCCCAGGACCAGTCCTACGACCAGGTCTTCGACCAGAGATACGCAACCTGAATAGTGAATAAGGTGCTGCGTCACCGTTTGGCCTAATAGGGCCTTGTAAGCGTGTCGAGGTGGAGCCCAGGTTGTGTACGCCTCTTCCCACGGCCGCACAACCCTAGGTCGACCTCCTCACATCCCCCTATATATATACAGTAGCCGTTATATTTTAACGTGGGTTTTTCTTTGAGATTAAACTGCTTAGCAGTCTGACCGCACGTTCGGTTGAGGAACCCCACATTGAGAGCTTCATCTTTATTCGCAATACAATATCAGATTGCATCTTCTACTTTCTTGCTTGTGTTCTCGATTCGCATGCAGGAGATAGCCTTCTTGGCGAGGTCAACCGTGTTCAGCACGGTTGATAACCATCGGAGTAGTGGTGTAGTGATTGCGAGGGTTTTGATCTATTTTGGTCGGAGCCTTCGGATCAACAACGTCGAGTTCTCCACAATCGACTTATTAGTACCTTTCGGAAGATCGGGCCACCGTTACATCACAAGAGTTGAGTACTGCCGTGCAATGGCCGGTACTACCGTACCTCCAACGTTAGTATAGTAACGACTATAGAAAGGGCATTTAATGTGTCTGGAAGAGCTGTTGGAAAATTGGTGCGGTACTACCACCATTGATCGTGCGGTAGTTCCGACTGTCAGTAGTTTCGCTCAACTCATGGCGGTACAACCGGTTTCCTTGAAGTTAAAAAAATACCGCATACTGGAAATAACGTATCGCTTGAATTTTTTGGTCGTACCGAACTACGGTAGTTCCGCGAAAAGCACAATGGTAGTTCCCCAATAGCAAATCAGCAAATGAACACGGAAATGCACTGTTCTAAAGAAAAAAAACATTCCGCGCATTAGCTCGTTACAACCGACTTGCGGTAGTTCCGCTCAAAGAATGCCAGTACTACCGCATTTCCAAGAGAGCAAATAAAACCCAAAAAGGTGTCTCTCTAAAAAAATGTACTGCAAGATTTTGGTACATCCGATCTGCGGTAGTTCCGCCATGTGAACATCGGTCATACCGCAGAACGGTAGTTCCGCCGACAACACGTCGGTACTACCGATTTGACTCAGAAAACAAGATTTGCTTTTAAAAATAAGTTTTGAGTGCATGCATGATCCTAGATTGATCCGGTATCCACAAAAAACATGCTATCAAGCTAGTAGTCTTGAGCCCTCTTAATAGTACGATCTTCCACCCTTTTCACCTTAAGACTGATAAAGTTAAAAAATGATCCTAGACTACTTGTACCTTGACTTGAGCCTTAAGCATGTATGTCCAAATTTCTGTAACCACCGCTGGAATCAAACCTTGTAAATACTCAATAAACAAGTTAGTCTCATATTCATATATTATCATTAATTACGAAAACAAATCTTAGAGGCCTAGATGCTTTCAATCTCCCCCTTTTTGGTAATTGATGATAACCTAGATAAAATGAGAGAAAGATGAATACACAACTTATTACGAGAAGTTTTATATTCTTGTTGTGATGAATTTTTTTTCAATGAGCATAGGTGAGTATGAGAAATTATGCTTGTAAAAGGTCATTTCAAAGAAAAAAAACCCTCTAAAGATGTGCATATAAATTGAAAAGAATTTGCAAGCACATACGAGTGATCATCAATTCAAATTATGATACCAATGTTAACAAGAGATATATAGAGTACCACGATTTGACAAACAAAAACGACAAAGTTTATAATAGACAATTACAAGCACATAAGCATCCAAGATAACAAAATGTAATTAGTAGCAAATTATCCTCCCTATCCTCCTCTCAAACTAACTCACTCCCCCTTTGGCATCAAGGTACCAAAAAGGTCACTCAACCGGATCTTGAGAGCTTCTTGGAGGCATGTGGAGATGACGTCTTCCATACCGGTTTGGACTCAATATGGCATGCTCCAATGCCATCACACTTTCTGATAAGGTAGTCATCCTATTGTTGGTTTCTAGTTGGAATTCTTGCTGAGAAGTCCTTATTTCCTGCTGAGTGTTCTTGATCTCCAAAATGGCTTCATAGATTTGGGAGAGAGAGAGACTTGGCCTTCTTCAGGTAAAGCAGCTCCTTGTGTAGCTTCTTGTGCAGCCTCCATAGGGGGAATTTGTGCTTGCACATTAGCGGGTATGGGAGGACCCTCACGAGGCTTATAGGGCTTATGAACTGATCCCAACCCTCCATTGTATCCAGTCTTGCAAATGATTAACGCCATAATATATGGTGCATAGTTTATTCTTTTGACGTGATCATTCTTTGATGATGCAATCTCCCTGATAATTACATTAACCACATCAAACTTCCTTCCATGCATAATATTGTCTATAATGTTCCATGCATGCCCCCTGATGGCATCAAAGTTGCCACTCTTGGGAAGAATGGTATGTTACCAAGCTTGGAATAGGGAGAAGTCCGCCTATTTTTCCTAGAACAAATTGAGCATTTGTGTCATAATACTCAGTCCAGGCGGGAACTAAAAGAGCGAGCCTGTCATAAATCTTCTCATAGGAGTCGAACTCCGTTGCCAGGGCTAGCTCAAAATAATGCTTGTTGCATTCTAGGTAAGAGGTTCTAGCCATCCAATTTAGCTGAGTGGAGTCTGGAGAGATATATAAAGTGACATAAAACTGTCTGATGATTTCCTCGTCATAGTCACACTTGAAGGTGATTAAGTCATGAATTCCAGCTCTCTAAAACAAACGGTATGCTCCTTCATATTTGTCCAAGTTATTCAGATATGGCCAATTAACCCATTTGTGGTCTGCAAACTGTCTATTTGGCCCATATAACTGCTCATAGACCAACTCTTGGGAACTGGTGTGAAATTTGGGATTTTTAGATGAAGCAGGAAGAACAAACTGGTTGCAATGACGAATGAGGGCATACTCATCGATTGTGATAGTCCTCAAGTTGATTTGACCTTCTTCAGGTTCTCCCATAACATCATCTGACTCAGTGTCTGCTTCAGATGAGTTATCCTCAGTATCTGAACTAGTGGAGCAAGACCCTTGCCTCTGTCTTCTCTAACCTTTCGGCGTTCTTCTGGAGCAAGATCAGGAACTTCAGAGGATGATTGACCTCTTTGGGAACCATAGGACTTGCAAGTCACTATCCTTGTTCTTGGCATCTTCAAAAAGAGAGGATTGGATTACACAAGGAACAATTGATAAACAAAAATTAGGTTTAATTTTGAATGGAATGATTTTTCTGTTTTATCAGGAAAATCGGTAATACCACTGTACAAGTGCCGTAGTACTAGGATGTAGAAGTACCACCGTTTACTGGCCGGTACGACCACATCGCTGTGGTTCCACACACGACAAGCGCTAATTCTGTTTTTCCTGACCCGATTCTAGGGCAAGCAATCTTGTTGATTATTCAGTGATTCTTATGGATTGAATCCATAGAATAGATGCATAAACACCATAGAACACTGAATGTGCACTTTTTCCCAAAATAATCACACAAAATAATCCACATTTCAAAATTTCCCTAATTTTGAGATCTAGGGTTTGAATATAAGGTAAAACAAGGATTAAAAGGGAGTTTACCTTGGGAATCGAGGGAGAAGAACCCTAAGGAAGCAAGGAATCAACTGGAATCATCGAAATAACAAGTAGATTTGAATATCTTAGGTGGAGGTTTAGGTGTCTTCAGTGAGGGAGAGAGAGGAACCGAGAGGGGAACGAATGAGTGTGGTAGGTCCGCTCGGGGAAGTTAAGGATCCGAGATGCGGTAGTACCGTAGATTGTACTCCAGTAGTACTGGACATCGGTAGTACCGTGTACAACACGTCGGTAGTTTTGAAAAATCTAGAACTTTGGGAATAAAGATTGGATTTTCAGAACTATGCAAATGATCCTTAGTTTTGCGATCAAATAAGTATCAATCAGGATCCTTGTGCATTTTTAGAGACTAAAGACTATCTTAGATCATAAGTTTAATCAACATATATTCTCCTCTTTTTTTAAAAAAATATTTTTCTTGGAAGTGTAGAAACACTAGATAGAAGCAAGATGCATGAGGCATGAGTTCAAGCAACATTAGAATAGTCTATGATATTTAATTCATTCCTCAATTTGCAAAAACGGCTTTCATCTAGTGGCTTGGTGAAAATGTCTGCTAATTGATTCTCAGTCCTAATATGACTAATCTCAATATCACCTTTGCTTACATGATCTCTCAAGAAATGGTGGCATCTATCTATATGTTTGGTTCTTGAGTGTTGGACTGAATTGCTGGCTATTTTCACGACACTATCATAATCACACAAAAAATGCATTTTATCATATTTTATTCCATAATCCATCAAAGTTTGCCTCATCTATAATAATTGTGCACAACAACTTTCTGTGGATACATATTCGGCTTCGGCGGTGAAAATGGCTACGGAGTTTTGTTTCTTAGAAGACCATAAAATTAAAGATCTTCCTAAACAAAATGGCAACTTCTAGAGGTGTCTTTTCTATCCACTTTACATCCCGCATAGTCAGAATCCGAATATCCAATTAAATTAAAATTTTCACCTTTAGGATACCATAAGTTAATAATAGAGGAATGCTTCAAATATCTTAGAATTCTCTTTACGGCCATCACATGACATTCTTTAGGAGTTGCTTGAAAATGTGCACACATGCAAACGCTAAACATAATATCGGGTCTAGATACGGTAAGATAAAGCAAACTACCAATCATGGAACTATAAAGTTTTAGATCTACCGATTTACCTCCCTCATTAAGGTCAAGATGACCGTTGGTTGCCATCGGAGTCTTGATGGGTTTTGCATCTTTCATACCAAACTTCTTGAATAAGTCTTGTACATACTTCATTTGACTTATGAATGTACCATCCTTGAGTTGTTTGATTTGAAGTCCAAGAAAATAACTTAGCTCTCCTATCGTGGACATTTCAAATTCCCTGGACATCATATTGTCAAACTCCTAGCAAAAATCTTAGTTAGTAGACCCAAATATGCTATCATCAACGTAAATTTGGCATACAAAGAAGTCGTTATCAATTATTTTAGTAAAAATAGTTGTATCAACCTTCCTGATTTTGAATCCTTTTGAGAGTAAAAAATCGTGAAGGCGCTCATACCATGCTCTAGGAGCTTGCTTTAAGCCACATAGCGCCTTGGAGAGTTTATACACATGATTAGGATTCTTAGGATCTTCAAAACCCGGTTGTTGTTCAACATAAATAAGTTCGGTTATTTTGTCATTTAAGAAAGCACTTTTAACATCCATTTGAAATAACTTAATATGAAAGCTTGATGCAAAGGCAAGCAATGTACGTATAGACTCAAGCCTAGCCACGGGTGCAAAAGTTTCATCATAGTCTAAATCCTCTACTTGAGTATACCCTTGAGCGACTAACCTTGCCTTGTTTCTTAGCACAACTCCATTTTCATCATGTTTGGTGCAGAAGATCCATTTTGTGCCAATCACATTGTGCTCCTTAGGTCTTTCCACCATTTCTCAAACATCATTTCGGGCGAAGTTTAATTCTTCGTCCATGGCATTCACCCAATCCAAATCTACTAGAGCTTCATCTACGTGTTTTGGTTCAATAGAAGAAACAAAAGAATAATATTCACAAAATGAAGCAACACGAGAACGAGTTTGAACTCCCGTACTCACGTCACCCAATATTTGGTCTATTGGATAATCTTTTGCTATGGCATTGTCAACTCTTGGTGGTAAGTTGGATAGTTGATTATCTTCCTTGATATCTCCTTCAACTTGAATTGTACAGGAAGTGGTAGGAGGTTCGACTTGAGTAGAAGATGATGGATCATTCGGATTTTCTTCCGGTTTGATGTCTCCAATTTGTATGTTCTTCATTTATTCTCTTAAGGCTTTATTACCTACATCATCCAAATCATTTTTCTCTTCTTGAGAGCCGTTAGTTTCATCAAATTGGATATCATGTCTTTCTTCAACTAAACCACTAGCTTTATTAAAAACACGATAAGCTTTACTATTTGAAGAATAGCCAAGCAAGAAACCAACATCGCAATGACTCGTAAATTTTGAGAGACGAACACCCTTTTTCAAAATATAACATTCGCAACCAAATACACAAAAATAAGAGATGTTCGGTTTTCTTCCGATTAAAAGCTCATAAGAAGTCTTTTTCAAAAGGCGATGCAAATAAAGACGATTTATGGCATGAAAAGTGGTTTTAATAGCTTCCGCCCAAAAACTATCCAAAGTATTGTATTCATCAAGCATTGTCTTAGCCATTTCAATTAATATTTGATTTTTCCTTTCTACAACTTCATTTTGCTCCAGAGTGTAGGTTGATGAAAATTCGTGCTTTATTCTAAGTTATTCACAAAAATTTTCAATTTTTGTATTCTTGAACTCGAAACCATTATTATAACAGCCAAAGATTTCAAGTTTCAGTTGAAAATAAAGGTATAATTTATTTCGTGAAATTTTAAAATAAAATTTTTTCCTACTTATTTTAAAGCCCAAAATAATTTGTTTGCAAAATCTATTGCCAAGAATATGTTGGAAATATTTTTGGATTGCGGTGAAAACCGGCAGTATTCTTGGCAATAAAATGTTTGCAGTATACTTGGCAATAGAACTTTTGTGAATTTTCTCATAATTTTTGGAATAAATTTGCTATTTTCTAAACCCTTTTCGAATTACTAGAATTATTTTAATTAATAAATGAATTTAAAAATTGCCGCACAGTGTTCGGGCCGAAACTCCCGCGACCCTTCACTGTATCTCTCCTGGATTCTTCTCGCATTATTGCGTATTCAAACTGCCGGTTTTCACCGCAATCATTCCGGGTCGTTTCCCCCTCGTCCATGCGCATTTACGCCGGGCGTTCGCCGCGACCTCCGCGCATGATCTCCGCCTCCTGACCTCCCCTCGGCCTATAAAAGGTAGCCATGGGTGCTCATACGTCTCCTCCACCAGTGCCCCAGCTCTCGTCGCTCCAATCTCTCTCCAGCGCTCGCAATTCGAGTTTCTTTGGCGATCCCCGAAGCTCTGTTCTTCGCCGGTTCCATCGCCAACGACCCCGCTCCGACCACCCCGACAGTATTATCAGCATCGCAGCTTCACTGCGATCCTTGAGCGCACCTTCGCTTCGCCAAGAGACCACCGGAACGCCTTCGCCATCGACAACCGAATCGCTTCGCCGTTCCCTCCTCACCGCCGGTCACAGGAGAGCTCGATCCATCTGAAGAGTTAGATTATCAGGACTTCGAGCAAGGCAAGCTATACCATTGATCATATTAATCTCGGTATTTTAAATTTATTTAATTATGTTTTTAAAATACTATTGCATGCATAATTTTATACAGTTAATTTAAGTCCTTGTTTTAATTTTGTAGTTAGTCCAATTTCCTTTGTATGGCTAAACTTGAATGTTGAATCATCATTCCCTTGTCACCTTAGTCAAATAAAATTTGAAAATACAAATGTGCTTAGACATTGCTTAGATCACAAATATTTGATTTTGGCGAATTTTAGCCAAAATAGCAAGTATTTATTAAAAGCCTATGACATTGTTTTATCATGGTGGATTTTTGCAAATATCTTTGAAAAATAAAAGTGAAAATGGGTTTGGACTTGGGCGGAATGGATGCTTGGTGGGTGCAGGTTGGGCTCAATCTGGGTAGGGTTGAGGCCCAGAGGTTATTTTTGGAAGTCGCCCAAGTTAGTTAAGGACCGGTCTTTGAGCCGCATCTTGCAAAGCTCCACCGTACTACCACAAGCCTGGAATGGGACAGGCTAGGCTGAATAATTTACAACACTCCATTGTTAGTTGTGCCATATTTCGTGTGTGGGTGTCGGTTAGACAGTATTCCCACTTGGTGCAAGAGCGGGTTTTCGGCGGGTGGTTAACCCAATGGAAGTGAAACCTTAGCAGCGCAAGAGGGGCTTCTAGCAGATGGTTAATGTAACACCCTGACTATTCGGAAGTCAAAATGTCACTCAACCTTAATCAAAGCACTAGGAACCAACAGAATTACACGAATATCATTGATTATATAACAACAATTCATATGATACAAATGATAAGTAACACTTTCGATTAAAAGTAGGAAAAACATTTAAAACATGAGAGCAAGATAACCGTAACCCAGTTGGCTTATTACAGTTCAACAAATATCAAATAGCTGTCATAAAACGGAAATAATCAATGAATTATGATCTAAGAAAAGTGGCGTGCATCGTGCTGGACTAATCCCTCCCAAGACTTGTCTTCCTCATCATTTACCTAAATTAAACAAACAAGCAAGGATGAGCCAAAGACTCAGCAAGTACTAAACATAAAGTAATAAATCAAGCATAAAGTGGACAAGCCAACTACAACTGAAATATAAATAATTCTTGGAACACATACATGAATGAATGAAATGAAAGAATACATTGAATGAATGAACTGCTCAACAACTTATACCAGTATAACGAGTGATACACCCATCGGTGTTCACATAAGCCCGTACTTAACAAAGTCCGGGGACTCAAATACCGTATGAAGAACATTTTATACGGGTGTCCAAGATTGCCCATATTGGAGTGGTGGGACTTACATGCCCATACTGGAGTTGATGGGTCTTTCAATTTCCACTCCCGTGGTCAAAACGAAAACGATGCGTGTATGGAATGAATCACATGCATTGAATCTTTATCACATAAGAATAAAAATACTACGTTGCATAGGAACATGAATGGCAAGTCTAGCAATACGTCCACACACAATTATCAACATTTCATATTAAAAGACAAAGTACTTGCCTCCCACGCTGTGACGTGTTAGGAGGCAGCAAAGGTGCCCCTCCACTCACCGCCTCACCGCCTACACAAATATATAATCGGGATAAGGATAACAAGGTATGGAAAAACTACAAGTGTTCTACCATAACCCTCTATCTATCCAAAACAACCCCCGGATTCCAACTGATAATTACACTAATCAGCCAGCTTACAGCTTTCCTGGACAACAGTACGATAAAAATCATAATTAATTATCTGGAACTCGAAATGACATGAAACCAATGCCCAATGAAACTTAACGCACAGAACTACGAAACTCTAGTTGACGTGGTTTAACGATTCGGCTAAGACAATTGGCTATCTATCAGTTGAAAATGTCTGACAGACATCTGTCCAGACCACATAACAGCAGAAAAGAAAAATGGTATAACTTTCATTATACAGATCCAATGGAGGTGATCTTTATCAATCTGGAAATATTATTAAAAATTCTACAATAAATTAGTTGGATGGAAGTTCTGGATCTTAAACTAACGGGGTCAAAATTAAGGCACAAACAGACAGTTCCTTCTCGTTAGACAGCCAGAACAGCGCGCAAAGAATAATT
Source organism: Hsuehochloa calcarea (assembly GCA_036346395.1). NCBI lineage: Eukaryota > Viridiplantae > Streptophyta > Magnoliopsida > Poales > Poaceae > Hsuehochloa > Hsuehochloa calcarea. The sequence continues at coordinate 20,646,228 of CM070595.1, read as the reverse complement.
CATATCTCCTAAACCTTAAGGCGGAATCTCATGATCTCAGTGGCTATGAAAAAATAAAAACCAGGGCTACAAAACTCTACTAGATGAAAATACCAGATTCGGCTTCTATGATGCCGAAACCGGGCGTGCAATCGACTGCACAGATTGGATCTAATCTGGAATCTGACAGACAGCAAAACGGTTTACCACTAATCGATCAATCTACCTCCAAACAATATCAAACAGCGGGTGAGACTCCTTGTTACCCTTGTAGACCTGAAGAACGACATTGATCCACTTCCCGAAGACCTCCCTCCCTTCTCCTCTCTTCCCTCTCCAATGGCCGGCCACAAGAATGACGACGAACGGCCGGTGACGACGCCGGGAGGAGGCGAATTCGGAGGAGATCCTGGGGAGCAATGTCGGGGATCACCGGGGATGACACCACAGCAGTGAGGCCGCACCCAAGGAGCAGCAATGGCGCCGGTTGGAGGAGGGGGAAGTGGCGGCTATGGGGGGAAGGTGGAGGGAGTGGGAGGGGTGTGGGGGAGGCGGCTAGGGTTTGGGGCGCATCGTGTGGTCTACTACTTATTTATTTTCCGCTGTGTTATTTAAATTGGCCTTAGGCTCCATTTTGTAATAAACTCTGTTTCATATTAAATAAATATGTGATATGATTGTGAAGACACTTTTGTTGGACTGTGTACACTAGAAATCATGGACTAGTGTGGAAAACACAGAGAATTCGAGATCCTTCGCTCCCTGGTTCGACAATTATCACTACAGATTTTCTTAATTTTAAAATTAAATTCATTTTGAGCTCTTTTGCAAAGTTTTTGAAAATACAGAGGCTTTGGCTTTGTCATGTAGAAAGAACACCCATGTATATCTTGAGTAATCATCTACAATGACTAAACAATAGCTATTGCTCCCAATGCTCTTATAGGTTGTTGGCCCAAAAAAATTCATATATAAGAGCTCTAATAGCCTAAAAGTTGACATGATACTTTTGGAAAGATGAGAATTTGTAATTTGCTTTCCGGCTTGGCAAGCACTACATAGTCTATTTTTCTCAAACCTTACATCCTTCAAACCAGCTACTAAGTCATGTTTGAAAAGCTTTTTGAGTTGGATCATGCCCACATGACCTAGTCTTCTATGCTATAACCAACCCAAAGAAGTTTTTACAATTAAACCCATTTTTAAGAAAGAATCATTTGAAGAAAAATCTACCAAATAAAGATTTCCAAATCTAAAACCTTTGAGAACCAACTCATTTTCTTTTTCTTTTAAAATAGTTACATCATCTCTAGAGAATGAGCAAGATAATCCAAGATCACACAATTGAGCAACAGATAGCAAATTAAAGTTTAGTGTTTCTACTAGAGACACATTAGAAATGAAAAGGTCATTTGAGATAGCGATTTTACCCAAACCAATTACCTTTCTTTTGCTATTGCCACCAAAGGTGATCTTTTCATTACCTGTCCCATTCTCAAAAGTGGTGAATATCTTCCGGTCTCCGGTCATGTGTTGAGTGCAACACTATCGAGCACCCAATGCCTTCCACCGGTTTTGTAGTTCACTTACAAAAGAAGATCAAGTTCTTTTATGTACCCACATTTGCTTGGGTCCTTGGAGGTTAGTTATCAAAGCTTTAGGCACCCAAATAGCATTCTTCTTAGCACCTAAAATTGAAGTACCTACAAATCTAGCAATTACCTTTCCATCTTTAGTTTTCTTGAGCATATAACAAGAATCATATAAACCAACGGATGGAGACTTACCAATAGGATAATTTTGCTGCACATGTCCTATTTCCTGGCACTTATGGCAATATTTGCTATTTTACTTAATAAACCTTACGGGTTCGTTTACCAGGTTCTTTCCTTTCTTGGGTACATACCCAAGTCTTTCTTTGTTGAATGAGCACCTTTTCTCACTCAAAAGCTTATCAAGGGTGTCCTTACCCTTGAAGCACTATTCCAAACCTTTTGTTATCTTGATTACTTGCTCCTTTAGCTCATTATTTTCAACAACAAGCTTTGCATCACATGATTTAATATTTTTATACTTAGAGTCAATAATGGAGCAACATGGCATGGCAAGTAAATCATCACATGAAGTGGATATACTAGTTTTAGCAATTTCTACACTAGGCATTTTATCAAGAATATCACAAGCAATTCCAGCACTAGTGCAAGCTTTATTTGATTGTTCTTGGATAAGCAAGTCATGAGCTTCCTTTAGCTCCTTATAAGAATCTTTGAGATAAATGTGTTCTCTCTTTAAGACCTTAAACTTTGCCTTTTTTCAAGATACTCATTCAATTCATTTAGCATATCCATAAGTTCATCATAAGAAGGATTATCATCATCTAAAGAATTTACCTTATCTCCTTTTTTCATAAGGCAAGTAGGAGCGGAGAATAACGATGGAGCCTCCTTGATGGCGATGCCGACAAGTTATCTTTTCTTGGAGGATCCTTCAATGTCGAAATCAGAGTCGGAATCCGAATATTCCTTATCGGAGTCCCATTCCCCAATATGAGCTTCATTCTTGCCATCTTTGTGAAGCTTTATGAAAAGCTTCTTCTTGCCATTGTATTATTTCTTCCTTGATGATTTGCACTTGTCATCCTTCTTGTTAGGGCAATGAGAGGTAATATGCCCCTACTCATCGTACTCATAGCAACGAACATTGTTATAGCGCTTGTTATCATTGGATGATTGCCCATTCTTTATCTTGTCAAAGTTGAAACTTCGATGTGGGCGTCTCCTCATAATTTTTTTCATTCTACTCACAAGGAGAGCAAATTCTTCTTCGGAATCCTCATCTTCATCTTCTTCATCACTTGATTCCGCTTTAGCCTTGAAAGCGGTAATTTTCTTCCTCGATGAAGTTGACTCTAAAAGTTCCTCATTGTCTTTCTTGTATAGCTCATTTGTGATAGCGTCACCAACATCTCATATTTGTCCGGTAGAGCCCTAAGCATCTTGCGCACAATATCAATATGAAGCAAGTTAGTGCTAAGGCCTTTGAGTTCATTTACAATGTTATTGAGTCTAGAATACATCTCAGTGATGTTTTCTTGAGGTAACATTGTAAATATCTCGTATTTGATTTGAAGTCTATACAATTTTGCTTCTTTAATCATGGATGTGCCCTCATGAATTTCCGAGAGCGTAGTACATATCTCATGAGCGGTTTCAAGGTTGCTCACTCGATTGAGCTCATCTGCGTTTAAAGCTCCAAATAGAGCATTCATCGCTTGAGCATTGAGGTGGGAGTTTCGTTCCTCGAGATCCGTGGGGTGTGTAGGATTAACTGCTATAACGAAACCCTCACTAGCAATTCTCCATATGCTTAGACTCATGGCCTTTAAATAAATGGACATTCTAATTTTTCAATAAGTATAATTTGTTCCATCAAACAAAGGAGCTTTGCCTATTGACACTCCCTCACTAGCTATCCTTTCTCTCCTAGACGGTTAAGTCTAAAATTAGAGAGACCAAGCTTTGATACCACTTGTAGGATCAAGGATAACCGACTAGAGGGGGTTGAATAGGAGGTTTTAAAATGTTCTACAAATTTATGAAACCTAGGAAGATAATCTTAACAAGTTTTCCTATCACAAGATAAATGCTACAAATGTAAATGTGATAAATAAGGACAAGAAATAACCACAATGAAGACAAAGGGGTTTTTCCCGTGGTATCGAAGATTTATCAATCTTCACTAATCTACGTTGAGGAAGCTTGACCCAATCAAGCTGGCTCCAAGAATTAAGCATTCCCTCGATTTCACTTGTGGTTGTTCTTCCTCCTCTACGGAGATGGTGAACACCAAACCACTCACAATTAGCGCCGGGCCTCTTCACAATCTTCTTGAAGAGATCACCACGTAAGCTCTCACCAAGCCGTCTAGGTGTCGACAAACACCAAGAATAATGAATCCCGAACTTCGCTTGACAGCAATCAAGTGCTATGGATCAATCTAGAATGAATGCACTTGATTTTTGCCCATCTAGCTCACAATGAATGCAACAAGAGTAAATGAGAAGTGGAGTGAATGCTCTAGGCTCAAAGATGTTCAATGAAGTGTTCTAACCTGATCCTAGAGCTGGTGGGGGAGTATTTATAGCCCCTACAAGCAAATATGACCGTTGGAGGCAAATATCAGAAAAAATCTGCAAAATTCGTAGTACTGCTGTGCAATGGCTAGTACTACCGCACCTCCAACATCAGCACAGTAATAGCTATAGTAGAGGCATTTAATGTGTCTGGAAGAGCCATTGGAAACTTGGTGCGGTACTACCGCCATTGATCATGCGGTAGTTCCGATTGTCGATAGTACTGCTCAACTCATGGCGGTACGACCGATTTCCTTGAAGTTCAAAAATACCGCATACTGAAAATAATGTACCCCTTGAATTTTTCGGTCGCACCGAACTGCGGTAGTTCCTCAATAGCAAATCAGCAAATGAAAACGAAAATGCACCATTTTGAAAAAAATATTCCGCACCTTATCTCGGTACAGTCGACTTGCGGTAGTTCCGCTCAAAGAACACAGGTGCTATAGCATTTCCTAAAGAGCAAAAAAGACCCAAAAGGTGTCTGTCTGGAAAAAAACGTACCGCAAGATTTCGGTACATCTGATCTGCGGTAGTTCCGCCATGTGAACACCGGTCATACCGCAGAACGGTAGTTCCACCGACAACACGTTGGTACTACCGATTTGTCTTAGAAAACAAGATTTGCTTTTAAAAATAAGTTTTTAGTGCATGCATGATCCTAGATTGATCCAATATCCACAAGAACATGCTATCAAGCTACTAGTCTTGATCTCTCTTAATAGTATGGTATTTAACCTATAATTCGGTTTTCCACTCTTTTCACCTTAAGACCAGTAAAATTAAAAAAAGATCCTAGACTACTTGTACCTTGACTTGAGCCTTAAGCATGTATGTCCAAATTCCTGTAACCACCGCTGGAATCAAACCTTATAAATACTCAATAAACAAGTTAGTTCTATATTCATATATTATGTCCAAATTCCTGTAACCACCGCTGGAATCAAACCTTATAAATACTCAATAAACAAGTTAGTTCCATATTCATATATTGTCATTAATTACCAAAACAAATCTTAGGGGCCTAGATGCTTTCAGCCGAGCGCCACCCCCTACTATCCCTGCCACTCCTAACCGCCCCACCCCCTCTGGTCGTGGGCGACCAGCAAGCACCACTCCAACTCCCCAAGCTTCCAACGCAACCAAATCCACTTCGGTTCAGCAAGCTAAGAGTTCTACTTCAGTTGCTTCCACCGAGAGCTTGCGAGATATACAATACCATCGTTGCAAAAGCTTCGGGCGCATGATGCGATATTGCCCCAATCAGCGAGCACTTCTTATTAGAGAAGATGGTGGGTATACCTCAGCTAGTGATATTGATAAAGTACATGCATTGCTAGTAACTGACTGTGATATCCCGTTTAAACCTTAAGGAATTAAAGGAGTAAAAAGAAAAGAAAATTAAACTATACTAAAATGGAATTTTAGATTTCAAAGTGGGGAATTAAGTCTCGGGCCTTCGGCCCACGACGTCTTGGCCGCCCCATCCCTTTTTTCCGTGCACCTTGCGACGTGCCTGCTGCCCCTGCACATTCTTTTGCCCTAGCCACCATATGCTAGCCGAGCCCCCAACAATTGAACGCAAAATCGCTAAGCTCTGCTGCTCCTGCGCTTCTGCGTGGAAGCCTTGATGGCCGAATCTGCATGTTGCCCTTGCCTTTGCGCCAGATTCTTTGGTCCTTGTGTGCCATGGTTGTGCCACTGCAAGACTGCATGCCGCCCTGTCCCCTAGGATTCTTTGCTGTTGACTTTTTGCTAGCTCTACTGCCTTTCTTTGTTACATCCAACATGAGAGAGAGAGAGGAAGAGAAAGATTAATGAAAAGGAAAAGAAGACCACGCATGAGAGGTTCTGCTACATGAAATTGATGTGTGCTGCTGGGATTCTCTGTGCATTGCTGCAAGGGTGACACCAGGAGCAAGACAGGAAAAGAAGAAGAAAAGATTAGCAGGAAGAAGGGAAGGGAAAAAGCGAGGATTACATGGGAGTTTTGACGTCCATCAGTTGGTAATGATATGGTTATTACCTCTTTTTTTTTAATTTTAGTAGAGATTAGAGCCTGGAATAGATGGAAAGTAGCAAGTGTTCATTAGGGAAACGATTAGTAGATCGGTTAGCCTACAGTACTGTTGTACTATTTGTACGAGCAGTTTAAATGCATAATTTTAGAATTTCATCTACTAGAGGGTTGTAGATAATTTCAATAGCTTTAGGTAGAATTTTTATTCATGTTAATCCGATGCATAAATTGTGAGATATAAATTTTTAGTTCTGCTGTTCCTTCGGACTGTCAGATTCTGACTTCAAGTTTTCAACTGTAGATTAGATCATGTTAATGGCTGAAATAGAGAATATCTACAACTAAGTTATTGTAGATAATTTTGTTATATTTCCAGAGAGTCCTATAACATTGAATTTGGATGTACCAAATAAAAGTTACAAAATTCCCAAGTCAGTGGTACCGAAGATGACATAACGGTCTTCGGAATTAAAAACAAAGGCTTAGATGGGATTATTTGATCTTTCGATCACTTGAGAAGTTGTGTATATGCTAGTTTAGATTACAGGAAAACTGGATTCATGACTTTTGGAGTTTTTACTCAAAAGTTATGGATTTTCCTTTGATAGCTGTCGGTTTGGACAGATTGAGATTTAGGAATGTATCGGCTAAGTCTCGGGTTGCAATTAAGAGCGATTGATTTTATTTTGTTCCATTGCTATGCTGTGTACTTTTGAATAATATATTTAGTATACTTTAAGGTTGCCAGGTGGTGGAGAGCACTGGGGTTAGAGCCTTTCTGTCGTCATCCGTCTCTCGGTTAAGGCAAGTACATGGTAGGGTGGTGAACAATGGGTTGTTCGCCATGATCATTGATGTTACTTATCATGCTATTTATTATACTTTCGTTCAACTTATTCTTATACATGATATTGATAACCTTGAGTGAATAATATTATGATATTGAGTTAATGAGATGGATTTTGTTGATGAATAAATAAAGATGTTGTATCATTTACATTCATCATGACAGGAGTTGCATGAGCCAGGTCGGTGAGAAAGTCATGTAACTATTCTGGCGAGGTCGGTGAGAACGATACATGACTAGTCCGGAGTGCTCTAGATAAAATCCTGCTTCGGTGGGGACTTCACGAGAGTGAAGGATAGAGTGTGTCATCGACGGGTGAACACTCCGCTATACCGGTATCAGCTGATAAGATGCATATGAGCATGAGCATGTTGGTGCATTCGCATATATGAGTAAATTGTTAAATTGTGCAACTTTACCTATATGGAATATGGCTTGTTTGTTTGAGAATGAGAATGACATCAACTAAATGGATGATGATGATAACTTTGATTATGGTTAATAAACTATTGTTTATAGCTTTATTATGTATTTGCTGAGTCTTGGACTCATTCTTGCTCTATTGTTGTTTTTAGGTGATCATTGATGACGTTTTACTCGGGAAGGGGTTGGAATCATGCACTTCACCCAATTAGTTGCTTCATTGGACATGAGAAATTTTTAGAATAACATGCAGATTTATATCTAGAACATGATGGTATTGAATAACCTTAGATGCTTGGTTTATGTTAATCTTGGTTTATTATTTTGCCATGCTCCTAGGACTATTTTATCTATGATTGGCATAGTATTATACTTGTGTTATTGTGACCCGTGGATGGGTTTTAATTTGATATGCTTGCTGTAATTTTATAGTAAGTTGATGTAAATTAGATGGTTAGAGTAGTTTAGTGGCATTCTAGGCTCAATGTTGGGCTGGGGTGTTACACTGACCTCGCAGGTGAGCAATATGAACATGAACATGATGTAGAACATCTTGGAACTGAAGCAAGTGACAAGTTTTCTATCATAATTGTGAAGCATGTTCTTAGTGCTCAAATAGGGCGCTCAATGTAATCAATGCCACAATCTGTTTCAAATAAAATTTATGGTCAATGAGCGTTCTTGTTGTGTGATTATTAATGGAGGAAGTTGCAACCATTTAACAAGAATTGATATGGTTGAGAAGCTTGCATTGACCATAGAACAACACCCTCGTCCTTACTACATTCAATGGTTTAATTCATGAACAAGCTGAAAGTAACTCGCATTGTGAGAGTACACTTTTCTATTGGTGCATATCATGATTATGTTGATTACGATGTCATACCTATGCAAGCATGTTCATTACTGTTAGGTGGACCATGGCAATATGATAACGATAATGTGCATCATTGTAGGACTAATCAATATACTTTCATGTCTAAATGAAAGAGAATCACTTTGTTGTCTATGACTTCTGAAGTAATTTTAAAAGATGAATTTGTTGGACCGAAAAGGCGACTAGAGGGGGGGTGAATAGGAGCACGCTCACTTTTTCGCAAATAATGAATTCAATACAATTTCACTCCAATAGCTATTAGGAAGCTATGAAGATCAATATACCAGTACAGCGGAAGACTAGTATTGAATCCAATTAAATGTAACACCCTGACCCAAATTCGGCTCAATGCCCAGCCCACCGTGGGGCGGACCCGCCCACACATAGCACCTCACTTACAATTTCGTCCTCGCTTCGTTTAAAAGGGTTAACCCGGAGGTGCTACGTTTGGATCCAACTGACATTATATACTACTACAACTCACTTGAGACAAGCAATGTGGACTAATCCCACCACACAACTCCTCATGGGCCACATGGGCCACACTACGAGCAGTAGGGTATTACATTCACCCCTTAAGGTGGCGCCTCGGCAAAGACACCGCATACGCACAGAATGCCCGTAACCACCCCTCAGTACGTCCGCGGCCAAAGGTCGACACATATGCCATGCCATGTGTCCACTCCGGCCCACATGTGCCATGCGCCATATGCCCGCGCGTCTCCCGACGCGCCGCTGCAACAAGGTTGATGCTCGATACCATCTCGTAACACCGACCCAAATTTGGCTCAATGCCACCACCGTGTATGGACCCACCCACACATAGCACCTCACTTACAATTTCGTCCTCGCCTGTAAAAGGGTTAACCGAGGTGCTACGCTTGGATCCAACAGACATTATATACTACTACAACTCACTTGAGACAAGCAATGTGGGACTAATCCCACCACACAACTCCTCATGGGCCACATGGGCCACACTACGAGCAGGCCGGGGTATTACATTAAATCCCCTAAGCAAAATAACAAAGTCAACTAAGATAACAAAATCTCAAAGCATGGGCGGTCGACTGACCCAGTAGGATGGACCGATTGTCGGGCGGTCCGACCATTGTTATCTGGCGGCCGGACCGCCCAAAATCGGTCCGACCGGTGATGACGCGTCCGACCGGCCGACTCGCAACAGATCCAAACAGTAAATCACCGATGACGAAGTTGCAATTAGGTCAAACTTTTGATTCTCAAATCCAAACTTTACGAAACTTTGCACACACCTTCTCTATGCTATTGAGGACCTATTCCAATCGAATATTATGATAATTCTTGGATAGATCCTGAGCAATTGCCAATTGAATAACAGAGGGTCTAAAACCGGGCAAGAACAAAAACTTGATCCTAATGCTTGTTCGTGAGTAATTGATGATCAAGATGATGCTAGATAGATTCACACGTATCACAGCAAGCTAATTCACGTGAAAGAATCAATCACAAACTCGCGGATCAAAGAAAGCCCTAAAATCACGAAATTGAAAGCAAGAACGAAAAGAGACTTATCTCAAGCAAACCTTGCATAGATTAAGAACGTGATCGTTGCCGGATTACACCCACACCATTATGGATCAGTGGTCAATCCAAGATCACGAAATTCTCCTCAAACCATGAAAAGCCCTAGCCTCCACCTCAACTCCCCCTAAGCCAATTAGGGTTTGAAAGCAACAAAAGAGGTGAAAAACAGCGAGAGAGAGAGAGAGGTGCAGCCACCACCTCCTCCTATTTATAGTGGAGGCCTAGAACTCTCTAGGGTTTGACTCAATTGGGCTCCCGTTAAGGCCCACTAACAAACGGGTCACACACGCACGCTTCGCGAAGCGCCGTCTTTAACCTTTTGACCTAAACCGCTTCACCATGCGCCATGGATTTGCCAATAGGTCACCCTTGTCCATCTTGTGTCACGCTTGAGTCGTTGACCTCACCCGGTATCGTCGATCGTTCTGGACCTCAACTCTTCAAGTCTAGTCCCGATCCTCCTCACTGTTGATCGTCGTTGACCACCAAGCAACCTGCACAACCATAGACAAGCAAACACGAATTCGGGAACAAGTTCTTCACAACTTGACCCATGTTAATCAAAACATACATCATGCAAACCATATGCCACGATACCAATGACTTTGACCTAACAAAACAACATCGCCACGAAGTTGGCCGACGTTCAAGTCAATACCGGTCTGACCGCTCCATTTGAGCCGGTCGGACCGCCCCTTGGCCGGTCGGACCGCTCCCTGTGAGCCGGTCGGACCGCCCCTAGGGACTTAGCCGAAATTCATGCCCCAAATTCAAACCTTCTGGAAATTAAGAACGAATAGAACTTCTTACTGGAGACTCCAAAAATCATGAGACCAAGTGCATTGGGATCCCCTCACTTTCCTACAACACCTATTTTTGGCCCAGCTCGTTTTGACCACTTTTAGGTCATAGCCGGTCTGACCGGCGCACATGGCCGGTCCGACCGATTTGGGACAGTCGGACCATTGGTTAGGACCGGTCGACCGCCTCGTCTGTAATGCTGTAGCTTTGTCGAAAACTCGTGAAACGACAAACCGTAAACACCATTGCCAATTGTCACATCATCCTAAGATCTGGAGCATATTCCCATGATATCCACAATCTCCCCCTTGATGAACACATTGGCAATTATCCAGAAAATATAGGTAAGAGGTTTGAAAACGAGTTTACTCGCAGTTTTCGCACAAAGGCACAACTTGGTCCATAAGTAAGAAAAAGCAATGTAAATGACCAAGCTGGCATCAGAATAGTATAGGCATGTGAGATAAGGCAAAAGAAGGTATAGAAACTTTGATTTCCAGAAAAAGGTCAAAATTCTCACATGAGGTCCATATGAAAGAACAATTGTTCAATTGACCTATGATCATTGTGAGGATAAAAGAATGTAATTCAAGTTCAGAATATTCAATAAGACAATAAGAATGCAACTCAAGAACTCCCCCTCACTATGATCCTTAAATTTCAAAAACTTTCAAATTTTCAGTTTCTCCCCCTTTGTATAATCTTCTCCCCCAACAATGAAATATCTTCTCATTAACACACATCTTCTCCCCCTTTGACAATGGATTCATCAAGGAGTCACGCCTTCCTCTCATCCAGAGATAACAAATATAGAATAAAGGAAGAAGCAGAAACAAAAGAAGCATAAAGAGGAGTATGCATGAAGTGCAATGGAGTGGCTTCAATTTTGTATTTTTCAATTTTTGATTACAAGAAGCTTTGGAGATTACCCAAAAGAGCTAGCCAGTATTTCTAATATTGCACAAACAACATATCAAGCCTGACAGCGCTAGCAAGATCATGGTAAGACATGTATATCAAAGCTAAGCACAAAGGCTCAAAAGTAAAGCAGTAGATTTGATCAATTTAAGCAACGCTTCAAATTCAGCAAGTTCATCAAGAGGGATCCTAAAGTGAAATTGGCCATGTCAAAATGTCAAAGTGAGATCAAAAATCTAACAAAGACCACATTAAGAGTCAATCAGGTCCTGTATTGAATTATTTCGCTCAATCTTTTTGTAAACGCCCATTTGTCAACATTTTTCTCATATGCATTGAATATTGAAGTTGACTAATGATCTAACTTAGTGACAAGATTCTGGACTAGGAGCCATCCACAAACTCATCCTAAGCTTCGACCAAAAGTTGATTAACGGTATATCTTAGTAAAGAAGATCCTGGACTAGGAGCCATCCACAAACTCTTTCTAAGCTTCTACCAGGGCGACAAATCTTGAGGTTCATGTCATTTCTGACAAGCAGTCCCCATGAGATTGTCTGGTTCATCAAACTATCTCCAAGTTCATGTCATTTGACAAACAGTCTCGTAAGAATAGTTTGGCACAATTTAAGCATAAGACAATCTTGATTTTCATTTTTCACAAGAGCATTTTTGGAATCTCAAGACCTCAAAAGCTCAAGTAATGGTCAATTTTAGATCAAAGAGCTAACAAAGCAATTCTGACAGGGCCAATGTCACAAGAGGAGCACTAATTGCGCAACTCGCTAAAACATCCACAAATTGCAATTTCTTAGTTCGAGTTGTTTTAAAGTTCTAGCTCATATAGCAAAGACTTAGCTACACATGTAAAAGCATGATAATTCTAGCAAGTCAAAGAACTGGACATGACATTGAGCACGAATTGAAGTACTAAAGCTCCAAAGGGTAATAGGCAAAGCTTCATCAATTTTAAAAGATAAGCAGAAAAACTTATATTACAATGCATCTTTTTGGATTTTTCATACCACTTGTTGTATTTTTCATATGAATGCCATATGATACAATGAGATGCAATAAAAAGCCTAAAAATCTAAAAAGTTCAAAAAGATCACTAAGTTCAGAAAAAAGAACAATAAAAGATCAAAAGAACAAGGAAAGATCAGAAAAGATCAAACTCCCCCTCAAACCAACCCATAGGGATAAATTACCCCTAACTCGCTTCTCAAGGTGGAAAACCTGGTTTGATCTAAAGGCTTGGTGAGAATATCTGCCAATTGAGCTTCGGACTCTACGAAGTGCATCACAATATCTCCTTTTTCAACATGATCTTTAAGGAAGTGAAAGCGAATGTCTATGTGCTTAGTCCTAGAATGTTGCCCTGTGTTTTTAGCAATATTAATAGCAGAAGTGTTATCACAGAAGAGAGAAACACTAGCAAAGTTTAACCCATAATCTTTGAGTGGACGCTATCCACAAAATCAAGCTACAAAGAACTAGCAAAGACTACATACTCGCTTCAAAGAGTGGATTGTGCAATGTAAGACCGCTTCCTAGAAGACCAAGATACAAGAGAAGTGCCTAGGAAGTGACAGTGCACGGGTACTTTTCCTATCTAACCGACGAACCGCAAAATCGAATCAAAACCCCTAATGGACAAAGTCAAGAGCAGAATACCAAATGCCATATAAGAGGGTAGAGTGTAAATACCGAATATGCGCTTAACGGCTTGGCGATGGGAAGTTCTCGAGACGCTGAAATCTTGCACAAAGGCATACCGTGAAGTGAATGTCCGGTCTCGAGGCCGCAGATCTGAAGGGAGCCGATCATGTCATGCAGACTCGCGCTGATCCACGACTTCTCCTTCCTCATCCGGATCCAAAAAATGAGGTTGCCATGGGAGTGGAGATTGGCTTGCAATCACCCATGTTGAAGCGCTTGAGTAGATCTTTAGTGTACTTTGTCCGATGAATGAAAGTTCCTTCCTTGCATTGCTTGATTTGAAGTCCCAAAAGTAATTAAGCTCTCCCATCATACTCATCTCAAATTCTCGGACATAGTCTCGTAAAAGCTATTATCCGATCCGAGGATCTTCGTCTCGAATGCTAAGTGGAGCACCGGGTGAGATATCGTTTCTTCGACTCCGCAGTATCTGCCGATGATGATGATGCAGCAGGAGCCTCAACTGAAGGTGAAGTAGACGTAGCAGGTTCTTGTATCAATATGGGCGCCTCAGCTGCAGCAGATGAAGGAATAATATCAGCTTCGTTCTCATCTTCCTCCACAAAATGCTCTCACTCACTGTGAATCATCTCAGAATAATTGATCTAGCTCTGGCTAGTCTCATCAAAAGTGACATTACAAGTCTCCTGAATAAGGTTAGTCTCAGTATTAAAAACCCGAAAACCCCTCGAATGAGCAGGATAACCCAGAAATATCCCATCAAAAGTTCTTGATTCAAATTTATCTAAGTTGCCTGTCTTAAGAATAAAATATTTTGATCCAAAGACTCGAAAATGCGAAACATAGGGTTTTCTACCAAAACGAAGCTCATAAGGAGTCTTGCCTAAAGAGGGTCTCAAAAAGACACGATTTGCAATATGACAAGTCAGAGCAATAGCTTCGCCCAAAACCTCCTCGGTGTGCTATACTCATCTAGCATCGTCCTAGCCATTTCGACCAAGGTCCTATTCTTCCTTTCCACCACGCCATTTTGTTGAGGAACGTGTGGAGAGGAGAACTGATGCTCAATACCTCGCTCAGCACAAAAAGAAGCAAAAGAGGTATTTTTGAACTCCGTGCCATTGTCACTGCGAATCGCTCTCAAGGCACCAGGAAGCTCAGAAGCCAAACGAAGAACAAGGTCATGAAAATAACCAAAAGCTTCATCTTTTGAAGTAAGAAAGAACACCCAAGTATATATTGAAAGATCATCGACTATGACAAGAATATACCATTTTCCACCAACTGACCGGACTCTAGCAGGACCAACAGTATCCATATGAAGCAACTGCCCCGGTCCGCTACCATAACCATAGTCACAGAAGGGTGTTAGGCGGCAACTTGTTTGCCATGCCTACAGGGCGCACATACAGCATCCTTGACAGCTTTGAGTTTGGGCAGACCTCTCATAAGATCAAGGTTGCTAACTCGTGTCACATGATCAAAACCAATGTGCCCCAAACGTCCGTGCCAAACCCAGAAATCAGAAGAAGATGTAAGCAAGCATTTAAGAGATCCAAAGAAGAGATTTCGAAAAATCACCCAAAAATTCTACCAACTCTAGATATTCCAAACACAAGCTCACCAGTAGAATCAAGCACACGACAAGCATTTTTCTTAAAAACAGTCTCATAGCCATCATCAAGAAGCTGAGATACAGAAAGGAGATTATACCTAAGTTTGTCCACAAGAGCGACATACTTTAGGATGAATTTGTTGTTCACCCTAATTGATCATGTTCCTTCAATTCGCCCTTGTGTATCATCTCCAAAGGTGATGAAGTCATCACCGCTGTTGCGTGAAAGAGGTGAACCATCTTGAGTTTCCTGACATGTGGCGTGAACACCCGAGTCAACGAACCACGTGTTCTTCCCTTTCCGCGTAATCCCGAAAATCAAGGAATGAAGAACGATGTGTCTCAATACTTGGGTTAGATAAACAAGATTTAGGAATCCAGTACTGAGACACACGTCTGAAAGGAGTATACAAACCAGAAGTACTATCCTTGATTTTATCTAGAATTCTGTTATGAGCAATGTTTAAATTAACATGGATTCGAATCGTTCAGGCGGTCGACCAGCGTTGTCTGGTGATCGATCGGCGACCAAATCGGTCGACCGGTGACTACTCAAATGGTCGGACCAGAGCTCAAGAACATGAGAATTAGGATATGTAGAAACATAATGATTAGCATGTGAGAAAAATCCTAATCCAGGTTTATTCCTTTCAGTGTTACCATGTCTCATAAAAGCTCTAGGTTGCCTGAATGAAATTCTATCAAGATTTTTCCTATCATTTTTCAACCTACGCCAACTGAATTCAATCAAATGCCCACCTTTCTTGCAATAAGTGCAATGGTACTTGGTACCACTAGAAGAAGCACCATTTGAATTAATACAAGGTTGAGCAAAACCTGCAGATTTAAAAGATGTTTTTGCAGTTGGGTTTTGAATTCAATTAAACCTTTTACAAGACTTGAATGACTTTTGGGTTTGAATTGTCTTGAAAAGAATTGAATCCTAAACCTTGCTTCTTATAGGAGTTTTAGACTTGTCAAGAATCATGTTTAATTGTTTCTTACCTTTAGAAAATTTCTCTAATGTATCATGAAGGTAAGCATTTTCTTTCTCAAGTTAACACAAGCATCACAAGTTTTATCCATAGATTTCTCCTTATATAAAGCAATTTCAAGCTTAAGAGCGAACAAGAAGCACAAGTAATATTTTCAATA
Organism: Hsuehochloa calcarea; assembly: GCA_036346395.1. NCBI lineage: Eukaryota > Viridiplantae > Streptophyta > Magnoliopsida > Poales > Poaceae > Hsuehochloa > Hsuehochloa calcarea. Next base: position 20,630,215 of record CM070595.1, on the reverse strand, counting down.
TTGTCCTTAAGCTTAGCATATTTGACTCTAGCAGCTTCTAAGATATCTTTGATTTCACGTTCTTTTTCTAAACATGAAGTGCAAGAGCTAGAATCAAATACATCAAAAGCAATCAATTTACTAGATTCTAAACATTTTTCACAAGGAGCACTTTTAATTTCATTTAGTTCAGATCTAGCATTCTCAAGTTGTTGTACGTAAATATTATGAGCAGATTGTAACTTGGTAATTTTCAATGCATAGCATGACAAGATAAACATTCATCAGTTCAAGAGTCTTAGCATTTTTAAGCTCTACTTTCAGTTTGTTAATCTTTGACTCTAATTTCTTATTTTTTGTCATGACAAATTCTAGCGCTTCATCTTGACTAAGCAATTGCTCAACTATAGAATCATAATTAGCAGAAAGCTCATCATAAGAAAAAGATACCTCATTATCATCAATATCGTCAGTGTCAGCCATGAAGCACATGCCAGTGAAGTCCTTGGCCTTCCCTTTCTTTTTGCCTTGAGGGATCTCCTCCTCCTTGTCCTCCTCACTCCCGGAATCCACATCGCTCAAGGGTTGATCCTCAAAAGCGGCAAGGACCCGGTGAGCGGCCTTCACAAGCTTATTAGCCTCATACCTGGATTTGTTGAAAGGAGACTTCTTCCAAGCTGACTTTCCTTCCTTATGATTGCTCTTACCTTTCAACATGGGGTAATTTGCCCGGATATGATTGAGCTCACCACATTCATAGCATGTCACCGGACCACCTCTCTTTTTGTTTCTCACATTATTGTAGGCCCGTGTGAATTTTTTAGCTAGGAGAGCTAACTCTGTCTCAGAATACTTTCAAGCTCCTCCTCGTAAATCGCAGATAAGGTGTAAATGAAAGATCGTAAAAGATTCAAGAGTACCATCAAGACCTTTTGAGAGGATCACTATCAATGCCATGTTGTCTTTCTTAGGATGATCAACTCTTTTAATTTCATGAGTCTTGAGTTTACTATAAAGCAATTCTAAAGTAAGACTTGAAAGATCAACATTTTTCTCTATAGCAAGAGCCTTCATCTCCCACTCCTTGGTGTTGATTGCGGCCAAGAGATGGGTGGCATTTTCGATTGAGAATATTCAATATCAACAACTTTCATTTGATTAATTACTTTATTAAAGCGATGAAAATGTCATCGATGCTCTCCAGACGCATCTCGAATTTATTGTATTCACGCTTGTAAACCTGCTTGGCGACCTTTTGATTTGGGACGAACCTCATGATATGTTTCGAGAGTGTTCCAAATTTCATGCGTGATGGTAAGATTGCAAATGCGATCATATTCTTGTCTACCAAGTGCACCATATAAAAGATTTTTAGCTTTGTTGTTGTTTGCCACAAGAATCGCCAAGCGTGTGTTGCAATTTCGGGAATAACAAGCGGGTTCGAACAACATCCCAAATAGCTTGTCCTCGCTCTGAAGAAAGACTCGCATACAGTTCTTCCAATAGGCATAGTCGTGCCCATCAAAGATGTGCGGTTTAGTAGAAAACTTATCCATCGCCTAACGTTCAGTGACCGGTTAAGATCAAGAGTGAACTAACCGGGCTCTGATACCACTTGTTGGACCGAAAAGGCGACTAGAGGGGGGTGAATAGGAGCACGCTCACTTTTTCGCAAATAATGAATTCAATACAATTTCACTCCAATAGCTATTAGGAAGCTATGAAGATCAATATACCAGTACAGCGGAAGACTAGTATTGAATCCAATTAAATCCCCTAAGCAAAATAACAAAGTCAACTAAGATAACAAAATCTCAAAGCATGGGCGGTCTGACCTCTGGACCCAGCCGGTTGGACCGATTGCCGGGCGGTCTGACCGCTGTTGTACTGGCGGTCGGACCGCTCCAAAATCGGTCTGACCGGTGATGACGGGTGTAACACCCCAGCCCAACACTGAGCCTAGAATGCCACCACACTACTCTTCAAACTAATAAATATCGACACACTATAAAATTACATCAAGAAATCATCAATAAACATATCCAAGGATCACAAACGAACATGCATAATTATGGTTCAAACGATAATAAATAATCAAGTGGAATAAAACCAGGTAAACAGTCCAAAATAGCATCAACCAATGAATCCAAATTATTAAAGCAAATAGTCTAGTCCAAACGTTGTCCTAAACTTTATTCAATCTCTAACATGTCCAAGAGTAATCCAATTGTGAATGAAAAGTTTCTTATGGCAAATGATCATGTGTTGTCCATGTGCTCTACTCGCTTCTCGCCACAGATCCTCAAGTTCACCTAAAGACAACAATAGAGCAAGGGTGAGTCCACGACTCAGCAAACACATCCATAAACAACGGACAATAATAAATCAACAGCATTCAATAACTTCATTATCATCACAGGTACTTCTATTTGATTCACATCCATTAATCTCATGTATCAATGCAAATCTAATCTACATGTCCACATGCACTTCTTTCACAGATACGGTATAGCATGAGTGAATGCTCGCGACAACATTCACTCTCAAGCCCGTTCCTCCAAAAGGATCGGGGACCTTCTCCACTCCCGTGGAGTTGTGATCATTCATGATCACCTGCTCATATGCAATGATGCTTATGAATGCAAACATGCAAACTCCATAATAAACATCATATCCAACTTTTCATCATGTTTATCAACAAAGATATAATCATGTCATTCCATTGTTTGCAATTAAATAAAATAAAAGCACAACAATAATGGTACTGAAAGATAAAGAATCACAGTGATCAATCATTGATCGCTGTTTACCATGCACCTGCCTTTACTAGTTGTGACGCATAATTTGGCTAGCAGATGGCAACAAGCACGACGCCTCTCCTATATTAAATACACAAACTTCAATACAATTTACAGCAACAAGAATAACAATCAATCGACATCGCTCCTACCCGCCCCCAAATATACCACGTTACGCCGGTACCGAATAGTTACCCGTAGCGGTCTTAGTACTAAAACGAACGTAACTTTTGACTCAAAAGTCCGATCACAACAAACCACCCCATTCTGGATTCTTTATAAAATTATCCACATTTTCTTAGATTACAAAGACTTCTAATTAAATCATCTAACCCTCCGTTTCTAGCCCAGAAAGTCGGTCTGTCCGCTTCGGAACAGCGGTCTTACTAAATTCATAACTTTTGTTTTACTCAACCAAAATGCGCGTTCTCAGATTCTACAGAACCATTGGACAATTATCTACAACTTTCATGTAGATCAAAAACTCTAATTAGGCTATTTGCTATTTTTAATCTACAGTCTACCAAAACAGCGCCGAAAGACGACAACCGTAAAAACAGCAGTCTTCCAATATTCATAACTCGAATTCTACTTGTCCGATTGACATGATAAAATATGCTATAGAAAGATATCGAAATTATCTACAATTAACTAGTAGATGATATTTTCAAAATTCGCCATTAAGGTACCCGAATAAATCGTTCAACAGAACAGCGGGCTAAACAGATCTATTAGTCGTCCCCTCGATTAGAAAATTCTAAAACCTCTCTAATTAATCTCAATTCTAACAGCTAACTAAATTAGCAAAATATAGAGGTAACAAAATTATAGATCGCTACTCACAACAAAACCGAGATGTTAACTTCCACCTAAATTTCTCCACGCTGAAGCACAGAATCGGAAGCAGATCGGCGCAGATCGGCCTGGTGGATCGATCAAAGAAGAAAAGTAGCCTCGCAGAGCGGCTCTCGGCGAAGAAGAAGAAAGAAACCAGCAGATCGGCTCGGCACTTGGCAGCGACTGCCAGATCGCAGACTGGCGGCTTCGGGCGCGTGGCTTCTCTACCGGCTCGGCTCGGCGGACGTTCCAATGCAGAATAAGCCAAGCGGCAACCACAACAAGACAAGAAGACAAAGAACGCAGCGTTCAATATAGAAGGAAGCGAAGAACGCAGAAGAAGCGATCTTGGTCGGCTCTAAGACGTTAAAGCGTCGGCGGTGCAGAAAGCAGCAGAAGAACGCGCGCATGCAACGCAGAGACTTGGTCATGGCGGCGGAAAGACGTGGTGCACCCGGGAACAAAGGTCGGTAGCAATGATGCACAAACAAAGCGATTGGCTGGCGCGTCGGCTTGGAGAAAGAAAACAAAGAAAAAGCTAGGGTTTCTAGAGAACACCAAAATCTATTTATATAGCTCTTTAAAAAAATTCTGAAATTCTATTTTTATATGTACTATTTTATTTAATTGCACACAGGCCCTTAAAAACGTTAATAATATTTATTTATTATTACCATTTATTTTTCAGAATATTACAACGGGCGGTCTGACCGGCCGACTCCAGAACAGATCTGAAACAGTAAAATCAGCCCGATGACGAAGTTGCAATTAGGTCAAACTTTTGATTCTCAAATCCAAACTTTACGAAACTTTGCACACACCTTCTCTATGCTATTGAGGACCTATTCCAATCGAATATTATGATAATTATTGGATAGATCCTAAGAAATTGCCAATTGAATAACAGAGGGTCTAAAACCGGGCAAGAACGAAAACTTGATCCTAATACTTGTTCGTGAGTAATTGATGATCAAGATGATGCTAGATAGATTCACACATATCACAGCAAGCTAATTCACGTGAAAGAATCAATCACAAACTCGCGGATCAAAGAAAGCCCTAAAATCACGAAATTGAAAGCAAGAACGAAAAGAGACTTATCTCAAGCAAACCTTGCATAGATTAAGAACGTGATCGTTGCCGGATTACACCCACACCATCATGGATCAGTGGTCAATCCAAGATCACGAAATTCTCCTCAAACCATGAAAAGCCCTAGCCTCCACCTCAACTCCCCCTAAGCCAATTAGGGTTTGAAAGCAACAAAAGAGGTGAAAAACAGCGAGAAAGAGAGGTGCAGCCACCACCTCCTCCTATTTATAGTGGAGGCCTAGAACTCTCTAGGTTTGACTCAATTGGGCTCCGTTAAGGCCCACTAACAAGCGGTCACACACGCACGCTTGCGGCGCCGTCTTTAATATTTTGACCTAAACCGCCACCATGCGCCATGGATTTGCCAATAGGTCACCCTTGTCCATCTTGTGTCACGCTTGAGTCGTTGACCTCACCCGCATCGTCGATCGTTACGACCTCAACTCTTCAAGTCTAGTCTCGATCCTCCTCACCGCTGACCGTCGTTGACCACCAAGCAACCTGCACAACCATAGACAAGCAAACACGAATTCGGGAACAAGTTCTTCACAACTTGACCCATGTTAATCAAAACATGCATCATGCAAACCATATGCCACGATACCAATGACTTTGACCTAACAAAATAACATCGCCACGAAGTTGGCCGACGTTCAAGTCAATACCGGTCTGACCGCTCCATGTGAGCTTGGCCGACCGCTCTCCTCGTGAGCGGTCGGACCGCCCCTAGGGACTTAGCCGAAATTCATGCCCTGAAATTCCGAAACCTTCTGGAAATTAAGAACGAATAGAACTTCTTACTGGAGACTCCAAAAATCATGAGACCAAGTGCATTGGGATCCCCTCACTTTCCTACAACACCTATTTTTGGCCTCGCTCGTTTTGACCACTTTTAGGTCACAGCCGGTCTGACCGGCGCACATGGCCGGTCCGACCGATTTGGGACCGGTCGGACCCAGCGATGCTAGGACCGGTCGGACCTACTGCCGAGAATGCCTGTAGCTTTGTCGAAAACTCGTGAAACGACAAACCGTAAACACCATTGCCAATTGTCATATCATCCTAAGATCTGGAGCATATTCCCATGATATCCACAGAATTAGAAAGAGCTAATAATAAAAGGAGAGTAGCCAAAATGAAAATCAGATTGCAGCTAAAGAACTTGCACCGCATAAGAAGGAACATAGTGCTAAGAAAGGTGAAAATAGAATGAAAGTTTAAGTTTTGTTAGCTACAAAGTCTGATATTAGTGAGGTGAAAGCTGGTAGTTCTATTTGCTATACTTTAGTGTGCAAAGCAGCATTATTTTCTTTTGAGGATACTGAGAGACCATGTGAGAGGTCCTCCACTCTGAGTGATGAGTATTTGACATCGTGGTTGAATAGGTTGAGAGTTGAGTTTTTCGGTATGGACTGTTTCTGTGCTAAATCAGGGAAATCGGAACTACCGCTGTGTATGGAGCGGAAGTTCCGATAATCGGAACTACCGGCGTTGGAAATAGGAACTTCTGATTTTCCAAGGTTTTGAGTTCGGCTGAAGGAAATCGGAACTTCCGCACCTAGGGTGGCGGAGTATCCGATAATACTGACGTTGTGTGTTCCTCTGAGATGATAATCGGTTTTGAAAAACTGGAAAAGCGGATGTTCCGAAGATCGGAAGTTCCGCAGTGTTAAGCGCGAACTTAGATAATCTCGACAGCGCGGACGTTAGAAATCGGAACTTCCGCAAGGTAAAGTGTGGAACTTCCGATTGTGTCTTAATCGCGTGCGAGAGAAGGATATTTTGTGATTTTGATTCTGTATGAGTTTGAGTCTTATACAAATGTTGATGCTATGATATTGTGCAATGCTATGTGATGTGTTTTTGTCTGTGTTGATGCGGGACATCGAGACGAAGTCGTGGCGAGACACGAGGTGATCGGACTAGGCGCAGGCAGCGTTGAGGTCAGAACGGTCGGATGTGTCGAAGACGGCGTGAATCTTGAGGTGGTTGCGTGTCAAGGACAGCAAGGCATACGGGAGGCTTCCAGAAGGTGCGCAAGGGGCGAAACGGGGATTTCGCAAAGCGGCACAAGTGGAGGCGGTTCCGTTCGGGTGTAGCGGGCTTAATGGGTTGGAGGCCCATTAAGCAAAGGCTATAAATAGAGCTCAACCCCTGTTGTTAGGGTTAGACTTTGAGAGAGAAAATTAGGGTTAGCTCTAGCAAAAGGTTTTGTTTTGCTTTTTGAGTTTTTGTTTGTTTGGAGAGAATGAACTGAAAATCCTTGTAATCATTCCTCTGTGTTTCCTCTATAATCTCTTGGCTTCTATCAATGAAACTCTGAGTTTTTGATTACTTGTCTATGCCTCTCTTTATTCCCTTCCTGTTGAATATTTAGGGTTTTTATGTATCTTTTGATTCGTCCTATGAAATAGCATGAAACTTGATATCTAGATTCGTTTTGATATTGCTAATGTATCCTCAAAGTTTCATGAACTAGGAATCAGAGAATCGTGTCTATTTCGGGTTTTGGTCTTTCTTGCCCTTCTTCAAGAAACTGCTTTTGACTTGATTATTGAATCTTTGTTTGCGATTCTTCTCCATAAGGTCAAGATGGTATTTAGGATGATGTCCTGTGAAACTTGACCTGAGAAGAGCATTCAAGATTTAGTCTTTTGGATTTTTGGGAAAAACCCGAGCGCACTGTTCTTCGGTCAGGACAATCGGAACTTCCGATTGTCCACTACGGACTACTCAGCAGCGGAACTTCCGCATGCATCCCGGAACTCACGGAGCGGAACTATCACGGTAGAATCGGACCTTCCGATTTCGAAACGTATCTCAAGTTTGTTTTCATTCTTTGATTTTGCTTCACTCTTCTTAAGAGATCCAGAGGGCTTTGTAGATTTGTTTTAAATACAGTAAAGGGGAGTTCTTAATTTTTATTGCACCATTCACCCCCCCCTCTGTTGCCATTTCGATCCTTCAGATACACCTCCTTCTTTGCCTCCTGTTGTTGCTCACCTTTTGTAGGAGTACGACGATGTATTTCCAAGTAAGATACCACTGGGGCTGCCTCCAATTAAGGGAATTGAACATCAGATTGACTTGATCCTAGGAACTTCCCTACCCAGCCGCACGCCATACCGAACCAACCCGAAGGAGACTAAGGAGATTGAACGTCAAGTACAAGACTTGCTTGACAAAGGGTACACACGCGAGAGCCTTAATCCATGTGTTATTCCTGCACTTTTGATTCTAAAGAAAGATTGTTCATAACGTATGTGTGTTGGTTGTAGAGCTATCAATAATATTACCATTAGATATCGTTGTCCTATTCCTAGGTTAGACGACATGCTTGATGAATTAAGTGGCTCTATTTTGTTTTCTAAGTTGGCTTACGTAGTAGATATCACCAAATTCGCATGAAATTAGGAGATGAATGGAAAACAATGTTGAAAACTATGTTCGGTTTATATGAGTGGTTAGTGATGCCTTTTAGTTTTACTAATACACCTAATACTTTCATGGGATTGATGAACGAAGTTTTGCATACTTTCATTGGTAAATTTGTGGTGGTATATTTTGATGACATATTGATATATAACAAGTCACTTGAGGAACATCTTGATCATTTACGTGTTGTTTTTCAAGCTCTACGCAATGCACATTTATTTGGTAACCTTGAGAAGTGCACCTTTTGCACCGATCGAGTATCGTTTTTTGGCTATGTTGTTACTCCACAGGGCATTGAAGTTGATCAAGCCAAGATCGAGGATACACACAGTTGGTCAACTCCTAACACGGTCACACAAGTACGAAGTTTTCATGGACTTGCTAGATTTTATCGACGCTTCGTCAATGATTTCATCACCATTGCTGCACCATTGAATGGGCTCATCAAGAAAGGTGCTCCTTTTCATTGGGGCCTTGCACAAGAACAATCATTCAACCATGTGAAAGAGAAGCACACAAATGCGTCACTTCTCCAACTTTCTGATTTTGGTAAGACTTTTGAGCTTGAATTTGATGCTAGTGGAATTGGACTTGGATGTGTGTTACTACAAGAAGGTAAACTTGTGGCTTATTTTAGTGAAAAATTGAGTGGACCTAGTTTAAACTATTCTACTTATGATAAGGAATTATTTGCTCTTATTCGAACCAGCATTATTTATAGCCTAAAGAGTTTGTTATACACTCAGATCATGAATATTTAAAGCACATTTGTACTCAAAGTAAACCGGCGTAGACTTGCTAAATGGGTCGAGTTTATTGAATCGTTTCCATATGTTATCAAACACAAAAAATAAAAGGACAATGTTATTCCTAATGCTTTGTCTAGGCGTTATACCATGTTGTCTCAACTTGATTGTAGAATTTTTTGTTTGAAAACAATTAAAGAACTTTATGCTAATGATGATACTTTTATAGGTGCCATGTTGAATTGTGAAGAGGAAAAGAGCAGGAATAAATTTGTGTTAAGCAATGATTATTGCTTAGAGCTAACAAGCTATGCATTCCAGTTAGCTCTGTTCATCTTTTATTATTACAGGAGGCGCATGGCGGAGGATTGATGGGACACTTTGGTGTCAAGAAGACAGAGAACATTTCGCCGAGCACTTCTATTGGCCCCGAATGAGGCGAGACGTTGAGCGCTACATATCTCACTACACTACATGCAATAAAGCTAAGTCTCGACTTAATCCACATGATTTATATATGCATCTTCCTATGCCTAGTGTTCATTGGGAGGATATTTCAATGAACTTTGTTTTAGGACTATCTAGAACAAAGAAGAGGAGATATAGTGCTTTTGTTGTGGATAGATTTTCTAAAATGACACATTTTATACCTTATCATAATAGCGATGATGCTACAAATGTTGCTGATTTGTTTTTTAGAGAGATCGTTAGAGTACATGGAGTGCCCAATACCATTGTTTTAGACTGGGATATGAAGTTTTTGAGTCACTTTTGGTGCCCTGTAACAGACCAAATTTCAAGTTCTAGTTGAAAATAAAACTTTATTTATTTTTGTGGATTTCCTGAAAAATTTAAAAGCTTTTACTTAATTATTTTAAAGCCAAAGTAATTTATTTGCATAATCTATTGCCAATTATAAGTTGGAATTATTTTATTTAAATCTAGAATGCCTTAGAAAATTTTTGTGAATTTTCTCATAATTTTTGGATTTTATGTGCTATTTTCTAAAGTTTTTTTGAATTTCTGGAATTAAATTAATTGGAAAAAAGAATTAAAATCTCTCGCACAGTGCATGGGCCAAATTCCGGCCCACCACTGTTTCAGCCTTCGCTCGGCCCAGCCGCGCGCGCGTGCTCAAACCCCGCCTCCACAAGTCGCGCATCCGCGCGTGCGCCGCCTCCATCTCAGCCGTCCCTATGCTCTATCACCTCGGCCGTCTGATCAAGATCCAACCGACGTCACTCCTCCCGACCAGTTTCGCTCGCGCGTCGTCGCCTCATATCGTCCGATCAAGATCCAACAGACGTCACTCCTCCCGACCAGTTTCGCTCGGCGTCGTCGCCTCAGATCGTCCGATCAGGATCCAACCGTCGTCACTCCTCCTGACCAGTTTCTCCCACCGCCATACGGGTCGTTCCAGAGCCGCGTCATCATCCCCTACCTCGCCATCGTCTCTGTTACAAACGCAGACACCTCCGCCATTACCGCACGCGGGAGATTTCCAAATCCGGCCAAATCCGATCGCCCCTCCCAAATTTCGGTGGGCATTGAATTCGTAGCATCAAATCGCGTCCGTCACAGCCTTGTCCCTTCCATTTCCGGCACCAGATCACCTTAATCTCGCTAACGATCTCGCACAGCCTTCATGCTCTCCACGCTACCTTGACCTCGCCCACACGCCTATAAATAGCGCCCCGGGACCGCCCTGACCTCCTCACCACAGCACCGCCACCCCCATAGCTCATCCCTCCCTGTAGCGCTCCAATTTTGAGATTGGACACCGGTGGCTAAAGCTTCTTTAACCTCCGATTCTGCCGCCGTGAAGGTCGCCCCTCCCCCTTCATCTACACCTCCGGCTTCGCGACGGCACTGCGAACCTCGTGCGCTCCTCAGCTTAGCGAGAGAACCTCGGGAGCTTCATCGCCACCACAAGCCGAACGACACCGCCGCCAATATCCTCGCCGTCGACGAGCCGTGAGAGCCCTTGCGCCGCCTATGTAAGCATCGTGACCCCCACGCTTCACTCCTTCTTTTGCACCCCTCGTCGGAGCATGCCGTGCCGCCGTTCGCCGGCGAGCCCATCGCCGAGCACCGCCGGCCACGAGGCTGACGAGCTTAGCTACGTTAGCGCCAAATCAGCCCCACTTCAGCGTTTTCGTCTCGCGTGGACGCCAGCTCGGCACTTGTGTCAGCAGTTGTGCCAACACACACACGCGGTCACTATGTTGTGAGCCGGGTGCACGGTGGACTTCAGCAAAGCCATGGACTCAGTCCATGAACCCCGGGCCCACCTGTCAGCAAAACAAAATATTTTTCTTTTGGAAAATAATTCAGCCGGTAAATTAAAATCGCCGCTGAAGTCAGCTGGCGCAATAAAGAGAATTTTCTTTAGAAATTTAATTCGGGAAATTCGGAATTTCTGAATTTTGGATTTATTTTAGATTTAAAACTTCCAGAGCTCGTATTTCTTCATACGAACCCCGATTTAGGCGGTTCAAATTTCTAAATTTGTATAAAATCAAGATCTAGCTAACTAAACTAAACTTATTATATTTGGAGTCAATTTGAATGTTCATTTAAATTTATTTGTGTTTATTTGAATTCTTTTTGAATTTAGATTATTTTCGCGTATAGATTTTGACGACTCCAGAGAGCTTGACCCTATTGAAGAAGTAGAATACCACGATTTTGAGCAAAGCAAGTTAAACCATTTATCATTTTGATCCCAGTATTTTAAATTACTTAATTATGTTTTTAAATTACTATTGCATGCATAATTTTATTCCATTATTTTAAATTCCTGTTTTAAATTCGTAGTTAATCCAATACTTTTGTATAGCCAATTTTGAATGTTGGATCATCATTCCCTTGTCACCGTGGTCAAGTAAATTTTAAAAATAAATATATGCTTAGAAATTGCTTAGACCACAAACATTTAATTTTGAGAGAATTTAGCCGAAATAGCAAAATGAGATTAAAAGCCTATGACATTGTTTTGTCATGGTGGACTTTTGCAAATGTCTTTGGAGAATAAAAATTAAAAATGGTTTTGTACTTGGGCAAGATGGACCGTTGGTGGGTGCAGGTTTATGCACGGACTCAATCTGGTTAGGGTTGAGGCCTAGGGTTATTATTGAAAGTTGACCAAGTAAGTTAAGGACCGGCCTTTGAGCCGCATCTCGCAAAACTCCACCGTACTACCACATGTTCTGCATGGGCAGAACTAGGCTTATTAACTTGTCTTACCTCACTATTGTATGTGCTATTTTGTTGTGTGGGTGTTGGTTAAACGTTATTCCCACTTGGCGCAAGAGGAGGCTTCCGGCAGGTGGTTAGCCCAATGGAAGTGAAACCTTAGCGGGCATATTAGTAGCGGGTAGAACATTGGAAACGCCTTGTGATAATTGTCTAGTCACACGCCTAAGGAAGCGTGCATTGGCTGACATAACGGGAAAATTATCTCGTGTGGGTAAAGTTGTACCCCCTCTGCAGACTGTAAAACTATTCGAATAGCTATGTCCACGGTCATGGACATGCTGAGCAAAGCCACTCTAAGTTAGACTTTGTTTTTGGTTTTACAAATGATTTGGTACATGATTTTTAGGATGGTTAATCCTTGTAGTAAAATTGGGCGGTTAGCCATGTGATAGGAGGGTATCCATCACCATGTTTCATATGGAGGTTATCCACTATAAAATGGTCAATTTAAAATCTGATTTTAAGTTAAGGAGTAAAAATTTGCCTTGAAAGTTAGTATGATTATTTAAACTTGAAAATGCTGATTTATGCAAATAAACCCTTACAGCCTCCCATTGTTTACTTATGCATACATTCTACTTTCTATATTGGCTGTAATTTGCGAGCACGGTTGTTGTGCTCATCCTTGCTGAAAATTATTATTCAGGAGAAGATTATTATCCAGAAGGTGAAGATCCAGACGTTTAGGCTACGCCTCCAAACGATTGCTTGTGGTGCATCGTGTGGCCTACTACCTATTTGCTTCCGCCATGTTTTGATATTTGGCCTCAGGCCTATTTTGTAATAAACTATGTTTCTTATTAATAAAGCGTTTGATATGATTGTGATAATACTATTTACGAGACTGTACACTAGAAATCCTGGACTAGTGTGTAAACACAGTGAATTCAGGATCCTTCGTTCCCGGGTTCGACATGCCCCTTAGGGTGAAATTGGAGACCAAACTACTGCTTTCTACTACTTGTCACCCCCAAACTGATGGACAAACTGAAGTTGTCAACCGCACGTTATCAACTGTGTTGAGGGTTGTTTTGAATAAAAATTTGAAGATGTAGGAAGAATGTCTACCACATGTAGAGTTTGCTTACAACTGATCACTACATTCTACCACAAAGATGAGCCATTTTCAGGTAGTATATGGCTTTAATACCTGTGCTCCTATTGATTTATTGACTATTTCTACTTCTAAAAAGGTAAATTTAGATGCTAAGAAACATGTTGAATTTGTTCTTAAACTGCATGAAACTACTAAAGAAAACGTAGAGCGTATGAATATTAAGTATAAGGTTGCTGGTAGTCAAGGTAGAAAGAGTTTAACTTTTAAACTTGGTGATCTCGTATGGTTACATTTGCATAAAGATAGATTTTCTAAATTAAGAATGTCTAAGTTGATGTCTAGAGCTAATGGTTCATTCAAGGTGTTAGCTAAGATTAATGATAATACATACAAGCTTGATCTGCCTGCAGAGTTCGGGGTTAGTCCCACATTTACTATTGTAGATTTGAAACCATATTTGGGTGAAGAAGATGAGCTTGAGTCAAGGATGACTCAAATGCAAGAAGGGAAGATGATGAGGACATCACTTCAATGCATACACCCAACACTCATAATAAAGCTGAACCTATGCACTTGCAAGGTCCAATCACTAGAGCTCGTGCATGTCAATTGAATTATCACGTAATTTTATTTCTAGGAGTACGTTTTGTTTCTAATAAGAATATGCTGCTACCTAATGCATGTGATGTTCTTTTAATCAGGAAATTAGGAGCTGATTATGAAGGAAAGCATGCGCAATCCAATTCGGCCTCCGGAGATAACACCAACTTCAAATATGCATAACTTTCACATACAGAGTCCGTTGGAGGTCCACAAGTACTTGATGGAAAGCTTATCTTACTCTCTTTCTAACGGATCTAGCTCCATCTCCAAATTCCTTCTAAGCACATCGAATCATCAAAAGAAGGTGCTACGACACCTTTATTTTAGGCCATAGGCCTCATAATGCTTGGGCCCAAGGGGAAGGCACCACCCTAGGTGGTCCATACTGTTTATATAAATACTACCATAAATAGTACCACCCCTATCTCTTAGCTATGTGTGGCTCCCCCCGCCCCCTATTTAAGGTGGCCGCACCCCTCTAGTTTTCGTAGATTTTATTTTTGTTTAGTTAGCCTTCGTTGTAACTTGTATCTTCTGCATGTGTCAACTGGACCACCCGGTCAGGATCCTTATTTAGAATCCCACCATATTGAGTATTTTAATCCTATTTGCAATTTTAGATTATTTATTACCTTGTTCTTCGATTGCATGCAGGAATAGACTTTGGTGGTTAGGTCATCGTGCTTCTAGCAAGGTCGATAACAATCTCAGAGTTGGTTCAGCGATTGCCGGGCATATTGGTCGTGTTCGACTGGTAGCTGAATTGTAAGAGTCGTCTCCATCAAATTGAATTATCATTCTCATCGAAAGATCAGGACACCCATTGTTGCATCAACTCCATATACCAGCAATGTACTGGAGTATATGCTTGACTGCCACCAAGTGCTCGGTTATTGGCATTTCCATGAAGCGCTTACGAGCCCACCGAGTATGTGATGTCGTCTAGTGTGCACTAGGTACCGCAAGCTCTCGACGATGCTTCTGTGAGGCCATGGCGCTTTGAGAGGGGACGAGCTTGCCTTGCTCACTTGAGCCTCCTCTCGTGGGAACGTGGCGGTGGATTGCACCGCCATGCCATCGTTTCTTCTCAAGAATTTTAAGTGCATATGCAGACTGGTTCAGCGTGATGCATCCATCAGACTAATGCACTTCGATGCTGAGGTAGAAACCGCATAGGCCCAGATCACTCATTTTAAATGAGCTTTTCATCTCCCTTTTGAATTTTGCAATCTCCTATGCGTTAGTGCCCATGATAATGAGGTCGTCGACATAGATGCCCACCAGCAACTGCGATGCACTGCTACCACGCATGTACACCGTATATTCTAATGTGCTTTGCTGGAACCCGAGCGACAGCAAACAGCTATCAAGCTTGGTGTTCGACACTCTCGGGGCCTGCTTCAGGCCATAGAGGGCCTTATGGAGCCTCAACACCTTCTGCTCATGACCCTTGACCTCAAAGCTAGGAGGTTGGGCAACGTAGACCTCCTCGTTGATCTCTCCATTGAGGAACGTCGATTTGACGTCCATGTGGTGAACTGGCCATCCCTCGTGCGCTACGGCCGCAATCAGCAGGCGCACGGACTCAAGACTGGCCACCGACGCGAACACCTCCTCGTAGTAGCCCTTTGCCAAAAGGCGGGCCTTGTTCTTGATAATAGTGTCGTGGGAGTTCTTCTTCACCTTGAAGACCTATTTCAAACCGATGGGATGGTGGCTCGCTTGGAGGTCGACGAGGTCCCACATGTTGTTCTAGTCAATGGAACATATCTCTTCGAGCATCGCCTTACGCCAGCACTAGTGCTGCTCCACCTCAGCTAACGTGGTTAGCTCCTCGGTGGCCAAGAGATGTAGTTCATCCATGCCGAGCTCCTAAGCAGGGGTCGTGTTATACATGTTGGCCACGGTTTGGAAGCGATGTGGCTTGTCATCGTCGGCACCGAGCATGGCCGAGGCATTAGTGGGTTGTGAAACGAATTCCACCCCACCTTGTGCCACGGGCGTAGACCTGCTCACTACTGCTCGAGATGCTGGCATCAGCGGCCCAGGGCTAGGCGTGCGACTCGACGCTGCTGGTGTCGACGACTCATCACTCCCACGCGCCGCGGGATTGCCACACACAGCACCTGCTACAGGATATACAATATACTCAACAATAAATGTCTTATCAGAGTTGGCCATTGTTCCATTGCCCTGCGTGCCCCAGTTCCACTATTCCGCCTCATCGAAGACGACGTCACGCGTCACGTACACACACTTGCCAACAGGGTCATAGACACAATATGCCTTGGCGCCGGGCACGTAGCCGATGAAGACCATCAGTGTACACCTGTCATCAAGTTTTTTCATGTGCGGCTTCACCACTTTCACATACACGACGTAGCCGAAGGTACAGAGAAAATGCATAGGAGGTTGCGCGCCATGCCACACCTCATCGGGTCATGTCATCGATCTTTGTGGGTTGGGGCTCGGCTCAAGATGAACATGGTCGCTGCCACCGCTCACCCCAAAACATCCCCGGCATGCTCTTGGCCTTCATCACATTGTGAGCCATGGCTACCATCGTCTGAATCTGGCACTCGACAACGACGTTCTGCTGCGGGGAGTATGGCGCCATGAGGTGCCACTGGATGTTGTGATCAGTGCAGTACTCACCGAACTCAACCTACATGAACTCGCCATTGCGGTAAGTACGGAGGGCGCGCAGCTTGCGCCTGGTTTTCACCTCAACTCCGGTCAGGAAATGCTTGATCACCACCGGCGCCTCGTCCTTCGTCATGAGCAAGACCAGCCACATGTAGCGGCTGAGGTCGTCGACGAGGAGCAGAAAATATTGCTTCCCGCCTAGTGTGGGTGGCGTGATGGGGTCGCAGAGATCGTCGTGCACCAGGATGAGGACGTGCTCCACGCGGTACTTAGCCTGCTCCGGGAAGGGGGTGCACCGCTGCCGACGCGAGACAAGCGCCGCAAATTTGGTCAACATGATCGATCTGCGGTAGCTTGTGTACCATGCCACGTTCCACGAGCTTTCACAGTGCCTGGAAGTTCAGGTGCCCGTACCTGGCATGCCATCGCCACACGTCGTCGCCACACTGCGCGGATAGGCAGACTGGCTGTGCAATGCTGAGGGTAAGCACATAGAGACGGGTGCGAGTGCGGTTGACCTGAGCAAGTATGCGACGTTGCCGGTCATGGATCGTGAGCACGCCATCCTAGATGAGCATCTGGTAGCCGTTCTCGTCGAGCTGCCCGAGGCTCACTATGTTGTTGCGTAGTCATAGAATGTAGTACACCCCCATCAGCGCACGGTGCTCCCTATTCTGGTAGGTGAACAGGATGGTACCACGCCCACATATATCCACCACCGAGCTGTCACCAAACTTGACGGAGCCGGTGACGCCCTCGTCCATCTCCACGAAGCTTGCCTGGCACCCAGACATGTGATTGCTGACGCTAGTGTACAGGTACCAAACGTCGTCTTGGGCGTCCTCCTCACGCCCTAGATGCATCTGCGCGTGCACCTCATTGAATGCCACATTAGTGCCCATGCCCACATAAGCCTCGGTGAGCGTGCACACCTACGCCATGAGAAGCGCAGGCTTGTCGTTGTCAACCTGCGTCAGGTTAATTTGCTAGGCGCGCTTAGGTTTGCGGCAGTCCCTGGAGTAATGCATGTACTTGTCGCAGTAATAGCACTAAACCTGCGTGACAACGCGAACTGGATGAGCTACCGTCGTGCCTACCTTTGTCGTGCCCACAGCCACGAGGCTTGCCATGATAACGGTTGTCACCACTGCTGCCACTACCCTTGTCACCACCGGAGGAGTCGACGCCTTGCTCCCTCTTTTAGGCCCGTCTAAGCCACTCCTCTTCAGTGAGGAGTAGACACCCAGCGGAGCCACTTAAGTTGTTGCACGTGTAGCGTTGCTGCACTGATCGAAGTCGGTCGGTGAGCTCTTCGATTAACAATGTGCTCAAGTCAAGCAGTGTCTCGATCGAGATTACCACCTATGTATACCTGGGTGGCATAACATGAAGGAATTTCTTGACCACCTTTTTATCTTCCAATGTGTCACTTAGGATTCGAAGATTGTTGACAAGTCTTGTGATCCTCATGGAGAAGTCGTCCACTGATTCACCTTTTTTGAATTGGATATCCTGAAACTCCTTGTGAAGCTTCTGTGCATTCGCCTCACGGGCGCGCTCGACGCCCACCTGTATCATCTTCACAGTGTCTCACGCCTGCTTGGCCGTGCCCTTCACCGCCAGTGTGGACAACATGTCCAATGACACCGCACAGAGGATGGTGGACAGCGCCAGTCTGTCGTCGTGATAATCGGCGTTGCTAGGTTCGATCGCCTCCCACAGGCCTTATGCCTACAGGTTCACCCTCATCACGAGGGGTCAGTCGGTGTAGTTCATCCAAGTTAACATGGGGTAGACCACCGATTCCCCTGTGTCCTTTATCACCTGCTGCACCACGAGCTCTTGGCTGTTGTTGCTGTCGGATCCAATCTCACAATAGCCATTGCCGTCGAGATTGATTACGCGACAAGTGCTGCCGTCGCCTTGCACCCTAGTCGGGGGAAGACACCTGGTAGGAGAGTGTGAACTATCGCACGCCATCGCTAAGAATCAAAGCTACACGACTCTGATACCAATTTTTAGCCGTGTTGGCTACTACTCACGCGAAAGCCTAGACACAAACGCACACGATAGCCTGGCACTCTAGGAAAAAGATGAACATACAAGACATTTTTTGTGCTACTTAACTTCAGCTACTTTTCCCATTTTCCTTCGCTTTTATTCTAATGAATAACAAGTAACTGAAAAATTCTTCATGCACCACGATCACCTGACGTGTGAGAAGCACAACTAGTGTCATAACAGCCATACAAACAAATAAACCGTTGCAAGACTTAAAATAAAAACACTAAACATCATTTAGAATTATTCAACACGAGCTTTTGTGATATGGACAGGCCCCCAAGCCCCCCACCCCACAGACCCACCCACCCACACCCATCTTGTCCTCCCCCTCCTCACTCACCACCCTGAGGATCACTTTCGCCGCTACCGCCCCCTCCTGTACTGCCGCTCCTAGGGCCCTCACCGCTGCCTTCCAATCCACCGCCGCCACCAAAGCTCCAACACTTCCTTGTTGGCTACCGCCTTGTGCAGCATCACTTGCAAGCATCCTCAGTTCCTCACCAGGAGAAGCGCCATCACAGTGGAGCTCGTGGCCGACGTAGGATTTATTTGTTCCTCATCAAAGTTTAGCACAGATCAACAATAGAAGTGAGATAGCAGCTTGTATATGCCCAAACACTAATTTTCTGCCACTACCTGACTAACTATCAAATTCAATTTAATTCAGAAGCAAAGAAAAAATACAACCTCAAAGTAGACGTACTAGAAGTGTCACATCAAATGCTATTCACTATGAGAAAAAGCGTCAGCGAAAGAAAAAAAAATCTAGAGGTAAAAAAGAATCGGATCGCACATGCCTGAAGGTATCTCATTTGAAATGTAGAAGGAGAAGATGACCATGATCCCGACCTGAACCAGAGCGCCGATCCTATAATGCTCTTACACATCACAAACTCGACAGTCCTTTCCCAGAGTCCGTCTCACCCAAACTTCTCCACAACATCAGTTGTTTGTGCCTAAAAAAGAGCAATTAAAAAAGAATGCATATTAATTTTGAAGTGGGCACCATAAATCCAAAAATACCAAGAAAAAGATGGAACATTCAAAGCAATTGATTTTCAGAAGGTACTAATTAACAAGATCCAACCAAGAAAATTAACACTGATTAAACATAAATCTTCAGGAACCACTAATTAAACACAAATATTCCAAAAATTAGCAGAGGGGTGTGGAGAGGGATGGGGTTAACATACCTACTTCTGGTTGGGAAGGACGATAGCGGAGCAGGCATCCTACAGCCATGGTGATTGCCTAGAATCCAATCAGTACGCTATGGAGTCAATGAGAGGGATGATGACCTGGCGGCCACCTGAAAGCTGCAAATCCTCAGGATATTACTGAGGGCGCTGTCGTTGCCCCGTCCGCCGCTGCCGCACGTCTCGCCCCCTTCCGCACGGGCTTGGTAAGATAGCTCACAGAATTGACCGGATCTAGGCCACAAGCATGCACCGCCACCGCCATGCCAATTGGATCTGGAAATCTTGCTGACGTTGTCAATAGTGGCGGTGATGAACGCGGAGGCAACTAAGGTTGGGGGCCGCAGCCAGTAGTGCGGGGCGCGTGCGGGAGGTGGAGAAGGCTGTGGTGGGAGAAGATGTTGGAGGGAGATTTTGGGAGAAGAGGGCTCAGGGATTCGTGGAGGCCGCAGGTAGGGAGGGAGGGAGGTGTTGGCAGGCGAGGAGGGCGCGGCGGTGGAGGGTGGGTGTGGGAGAAGGCGGTGAGGAGGAATGCCGGGGGTGGGGAGGGAGGGAAAGAGTGCGCTGCAGGTGGGAAGGGAGGGAGGGAGGCGTGAGAGAGAGGAGGGGAAGGGAGGGCGTCGCAAGTGGGAGGTGTGAGGCTGCGAAAGTGCGAAGCGATCTGGCTCTAGTGTTGGCCACACCTATCGACGCAAAGAGGATTAGAGGTGGGAGAACAAGAACACATCACTCACTACCACTAGAGTGTTTTTAAGTACTAAAGATAAAGATAAAGACTCTAATGGTGGTGAATAATGCATTCTTCTTCATCTCCCTCTCTCACAACACATCCGCGTAGACAGGTGGGACCAGTGCGTGCCCGCCATCTCTATCCCCGCACGGCTCCACCTATTCTCACCCCTTTAGTTGACTTTTGGACCCTCGTCTCACATGCCCCTGTGTCTTCTCTATCCTCTCTCCAATGATGATTTTCCCGCGTGCCAGGCCCTTCTCGTTATGATTCCTCCATCTGCCGCCCGCCCCCAACACCGCCCTCGTGCACGCCCTCTATCCTCAATGTCATGTTTGGCATCGCCATCAAATCATCGTGATGTGGTGCTCGCCATCCTCACATCATTTCTCAGCCCGTACCATCGCGGTTGCTTCTCGTATTCCACATGTGATCTCGAGCTCCTTTGTCCTTACTGTCATGAAGTTGCAGGCTTTGCGAAGCTCTAAGCTCATAGCCCCAAATTAGCCCGACAACTCACTATTTCACTGTCCACTAGTCGCTCGCCGAAATGCCTTGCTCATTGTTTTCTATCTGACCGCTCTCTACTCTCCACATCTAATCTCATACGCTCTTTCATTTCTCACAATGGCAGAAAGCATGCGCGGTCAGCAGAGTCGCCGACAGGCCACGGCATCGGCAAAGAATCGGTAGTCGAGGACATGTGACGCAGCGTGACTATCCGAAGGTGAAGGCCATGTGCGACGCAAGCACAAAGAAGCCGAGGGCCGAAACACGCAGTTGGTGAGGGGTAGAGTAGGCGTAGGCAGGTGCAATTGACAGACTTACGGTGAGATACGGCTCCCCCTCATTGTCTTTATTTAGTTGGGTTAGCTCTCAATAGACTTGTTGTGAAAATTTAGGAATTGTTAACTTCACTGGCTCCTGCGATGATTGTGCATTTACTTCCAATTTGGATTGAAACAATACAAAAGCTAACATAACATTAATTCATTAACTCATGAAGTTTGATCCCAGCAAGTTAACATTACTTAATACTGAAAGTATTTGATGATATATTTATTGGGGGCGATGTGTGCGAGTAGTTCGAAGGACGCTTGTGGCAGCCGAGAGTTGCACAGGAAATTAAACGGTCTTGAACACACACAGGTGGAAAAAATGATGTCCATAGCTCAAATATCGGTACTTACAACAAGACCTTCAACAACAAAAATTGTTTAGTGATATAAAAATGAATGCTCTGTATGTCTGATTGTCACCGCCACTAAACGTGAAGATGCATTTGCTATATTGTTATAATTGTACTATATTTGTTGATAATTCATACAATTATATCTTTAAATTAGCACAACATCTGATGCAATCTTTTGCCAATTTGCTAATTGGTTTACTATATCTTTCACAAATTTATATAACATTTCAATATATGCTTTTTATCCGTAACAACACACGAGCATTTAGCTAGTTTACAAAAATAGCACCACGATAGATTTCTACCGCGCTTCCAGTCCGCGGAAGGCATCTGCTGCGTTATCAATCCATAGCAGGATGATATGCGCGTGTGGACACTACATACAGATATATTTTTACTGTTGATCGAGAGTACTACAGATGACCTACTATGGATTATGAGCGTGATTGGTGACTTCTTCGGGCTGAGACCACCGTAAAAAAAAACACATATCACCTGTCTACAAATGACTACGGTGTTTCAAAAAACGCCGAAAACTCCGATCTGTACAACGAAGTCGTGCCACGTATGAACCACGTGCTACGACCACAGCCGTGGGCCCCAGAGTCCGTCCAAAACTCCAATCGCCTGATCTCCCGTCCGCCGCGTAGGCAGCTCCACTGATTAAGACCGATCGACGACCAAAACCAGAGATGGAACTAGTACAGCAGTAGCGCAAGTGTCGAGCCCGTGGCCGCACCGCACCGCACGCCTTAGCCCAGCCACATGGACCTCGCCGCCGCGCCGATCCCCCTCGCCGCGCCCCTGCGGTGGTGTCGCCTCCGCCGCGGCCTCGCCCCACGCGCGGCCGCCGCGTCGACGGCCTCCTCCACCGCGGCGGCGCCCGTCTACGCGCCCACGCCGCCGGACCGGCCTCTGCGGACGCCGCACAGCGGGTATGCGATCATCCCTTGGTGTGATATTGGAGTTCCGGAGCCCGGCGCGGGGTGGTTTGGGGGGTGGGGGTGGGGGTGGGGGTCACCACTCCGCTCCCCCTGTGTTTCAATTGGGGCTGCGCTTCATTTAAGGACAATTCGCTGACATATGTTTTAGATTTTAGAAATGTAACTCTAACTGACATATTCAGTGAGCGTTCGCTACATCATTGCATGGGCTTGGTACTCGGAATTAGAAATCGCTGAATTCAAGCCCTGTTTGCTATAATTTGGTCTCAGTAGGGGCTGGCATTCCTTAGAATGCTAATAATTTGTTATCCTCTATTCAGAAAAGCTGGACTATGTGACATTATTTCACTATTTCTATTGTTTAGCGTAGCTTCTTCAATATTGTTACATGCCAGCTTTGAGATACAGTAGATAAAGGTTGAGAATATGGAATTTTGTCAGGTATCACTACGACGGTACCGCTCGGCCTTTCTTTGAAGGATGGTACTTCAAGGTGTCCATTCCTGAGTGCAGGCAGAGCTTCTGTTTCATGTACTCTGTCGAGAACCCATTGTTCCGTGATGGAATGAGTGCTCTGGACAGGACAATATACGGTCCACGGTTCACCGGCGTGGGGGCACAAGTTCTTGGTGCGGATGATAAGTACATATGCCAGTTCTCCGAGAAATCAAACAACTTTTGGGGGAGTAAGCTACTTGTTCAATCTCTCTTTTAACCATAGCTGTTCTATCCTATACAAATGCTCCTTTCCTGTCACCCTTTACCTTAAGACATTGCAGGTAGGGAGAATAGGTTGACAGAATAAAAATCTATGGCATGTATAGGGTGCTGCAATGTGCAATCTAAGTTATTACCACTTGCAGTATCTAGATATTAATCAGTGGAGCTGTAATTTCTTGCGATTAACTTTATAGAATCAAATGAAATGGTATTGTTCCTGACCTGTTTGAATGGATTTGGGAATTTATGTTGAGAGTTACAGGTGAGATCTTATGACCTAATTCCGATGAAAATATGGACATGCATCACAGATAGAAACTCTTCACAATATTATTTCTGGAATCTAGACCTTGGAAGGAAAATCTATTCTGATCGAGCACTTAGGGCCAGTTTGGATTGCTGCGCTGCATTGCGGAATCTAGTTAGTTAAGATAATATTTGCCAATTCTATGAAAACTATTATGGTCCCAAACAAGAGGCTATCAGTTACTACCTTCAGTCACAAAATAGTGATATTTTGGACCAAGGTTGTCACGGCTCTGGCAGTCGCGCAGCACTGGGCGCTAGGGCGCCTAGGCGCCATGGCGAGTTAGGCAGTGAGAGTTAGGCGCTGCGGCTAGAAGCAAAGAAGAGAAGGAAGAGGAGTGAGTGCTGAGAAGGCGAGCGGCGCGCGCTAGGAGAAGCGAGCAAGAAGAGGTGGTAGTGCATGCAGAGAGCAGAGGCATGGCGGAAAAGAAGCGAGTAGAAGCGAGCAAAGACAAAGCAAAGAAGAGCAAGAGGCGGACAAAGCAAAGAAGAGCGAGAGATGGCAGAGGAGGAAGAAAAAGTGCAGAGGAAGAAGAAGCAGGAGGAAGAGGCGCAGAAGTGAGCAAGAGGGCGGCGGAATCAGAAAAAGAGGGCAGCAGAATCAGAGCAAGAGGGGTGGCAGAAGAAGGAATCAGAGCAAGAGGGCAGCAGAAGATGAGGGGCTGCAGAATTAGAGCAAGAGGCGGCGGAAGAAGCGCCAGAGAGGAGACCGACTTGAGGCGGCGGCGGTGGGAGTGGGAGGCGACCAAGAGGGTGGCGGCGGAAGTGACCTTGGCGACGGCGGAACTTTTCGAGCGGCTGGCGATGGACCTCGGCGTCGCCCCCAAGCAACTTGCCCGACGCCTAGGTCGACGTCGTGACAACCTTGTTTTGGACATTGACACGATCACGAGTGCATCTTTGACTACTAATTTTTATTTTAACACTAATATGTAATATTTTAGACAAACATACTCGTATCATTTTCATACAGTTAATCTAAATATTCACAAAGATGTTGGTCAAACTTATGATAGTTCAACTGCACTATTTTATGGCGCCAATTTTTTTTAACCACAGAGAGTTGTTAATATGTCTAAAAGTAGTAAAATAATACTGCAGATTAAAAGCCACCACAATGCCACACTAAGCCTTATTGCAAAATTGATTCCTTCATTTTTATTTTGTTTGACATTGCTTTTTGTGTTTGTTTGGAACTTTAGTAATGCATCACTCTTTGTGGATTTCCCCATTAATAAGCTGCAATTCGATAGGTAGACATGAACTAATGCTCGGAAACACTTTCATTCCCAATAAAGATTTAACTCCCCCGGAAGGGGAGGTTCCCCCTCAGGTAGATGTTTTATGTCTTCTTATGAACTGCAAGACTAGTTTAATGATCTGAAGTAGTTATTTTTCACTTAACATTTTTTCCTGCTAAAACACATTGAATGGCATGCGTTAAGCTGCTCCATATCTATTTGATATTCAGTGAACACATTAGAAAAGACTTATGTTTCTTGTTTGATTTATGGTTATAACTTGCTATCATTCTTCTATAGTCAGTTATTTATACATTGATTGAATTCATCCATGATCATTGAACTTACTAGGTGATGTGCTAGTTTTTTACTTTGACTAATAAATAATAATGTAAGTACTGAAACTTTATGCTTAAATGAACATTTCATCTATTTTTCTTGTTGGTATAGAGTATTTACTGCTACACATGTAGTGTAACTCACTCTTAGTCTCTTACTTCAGTTTTATTTCTTTGCTTGCTTTTAAGCGTTGCTAGGAAATAAGTGGTTTACTTGTTTAGGAGAGCATCTTTTTGTAACACTCCCTGTCAATTTTGTGAACTGCCTCTGTAGTTGTATTTCTAGTCAAAAAAGTTTCTCTAAAAGATATATTTCAATATAGACACTTGCATGAATTGATACTTTCTCAGATGGCAAGACTGATTAAAATAGTTGAGGAATATGAATTTTGCAGCTCTTTTGCTTACGCCTGATATTTCTATTGATTGTGATTGATAGTTTCTGTTTCTCTAAAAATTTATGACATGGAAAAGATTTCTTCTAATACTCAACAATAAATTATGTTTTATCACACAGGAATTTTCTAATCGCGTTTTGGAAGGCTTCCAAGTCACCCCAATTTGGCATCAGGGTTTCATACGTGATGATGGAAGGCATGAAACCTCATATTTATAAATGATATGTGTTTTTAACTATTATTAGGCCACCTAAAAAGATTACGGGAATACTAGCATAACATTATTTTTTTGGATATTTAATGTTCTATATTTGCTTTGCATAGTTAAATCTTTTATGTTTGGAAAAGAAAAGAAGCTAATATAGACACAGTTACAGACACCAGTTCCAGATAACAATGGGAAATTGCTCTATGAAAAGTTTGAGTACATTACATCTTATGTTATAATGTGTAAGGAAGAGTAAACAAATGCTGGATTATGAATTTTACGAAGCAATGTTCTGTAATGTGTACTAGTTATTCAGTGGAGATGTTGATGTTGTCCTGCAAATCCTACCAAGCTACCTCCCTTAAAAGTTGGTGTTAGCAAAGCAAAACATACCATATGTTATTCTTTAATGGAAATTGGGTTAAAAAAACAAAACAAAAAACAGATGCACACGTTTTGCTATGATAAGTTTGAGCTGGTTGTTGCCCCCTTGCAGGTCAAAGTATGTTCCAAATGTCCAAACAGCTCGTTGGGAGTACAGCACTCGTCCAGTATATGGCTGGGGTGACGTCACATCTAAGCAGAAGTCGACAGCTGGTTGGCTTGCTGCTTTTCCTTTCTTTGAACCTCATTGGCAAATAGGCATGGCTGGTGGCTTGTCCACAGGTTTGTCTTTGATACCCTGAACAGAGAAAGGTGTTGAATTATTTTGATTGACATGCTGTTTTTAAGTGTATCCTTGGTATAGGGTACACATACTACTGAATAGTTTACTGAATAGATTATAGAATGTTCACTTCTCATGCATAAATAAACCATGTACAATGGCATTGTAATTTGTAATCTAATGTGAAATTTGGATTTTCACTAAGAAAGCTTCACTTCATCTTTTTCCCCTTTAATAATGCATAAGAACCCTAGCTGCATTTGGCACATATCTGGAAATGCAGCTGGTCCATTCTGAGTCCAATCCTTATGTTCCATCAAGTGACTTGTCTCCAGTACAGCCCTAAATTTTAGTCCTTAAACAATTGAGTGATCTGTTAAGAAGGTATGCTTTTCACATTGTATCCATCGTTATAACAAGGAATAAGTCCATTTTATACCCTTGAACTTTCTAAAAGTCCACTTAACATCCTCAGCTATAAGCGGCTACTTAACCCCAAACTTACAAGACCGGGACAATTTACGCTAATGTGGTTTTGGAGAGCGGTTTTGTTGACAGGGATCCAACTCAAGGTGGTTTTTTTGCCATTTTGGTAGCCATGTCATCGGATAGCCATGTCATCGGA
The DNA here is from genome assembly GCA_036346395.1 of Hsuehochloa calcarea. Classification (NCBI taxonomy): domain Eukaryota; kingdom Viridiplantae; phylum Streptophyta; class Magnoliopsida; order Poales; family Poaceae; genus Hsuehochloa; species Hsuehochloa calcarea. Next base: position 20,603,135 of record CM070595.1, on the reverse strand, counting down.
TTTTGCTAATGCAGATCCGAATGAGAGGAAGGATGATGACGAGAAAAGAAAGAGAATCTACAGAGAGAGAGGGGTGAGAAAGAGGTCAACAATGTGGATGTCAACATCCTTGAATGGGATCCTCATCACAAAAACCCGATGATGTGGTTTCCAATATGGCAAAAACCACCTTGTGTGGGAGCGACATAATCAAAACCGCCATAGGGTGTAAATTTACCCAGTTTTGTAAGTTTGGGGTGTTAAATACCCAGTTTTGTAGTTGAGGATGTTAAATGGACTTTTTGCAGTTCAAGAGTGTAAAACGAACTTATTCCTTATAACAAATATGTACAATTATGTGCGTCATGACAGTAAGATGGTATAATATGGTGTAAAGACATCTGGATCAACAGTTTTTAGAGGGTTCAAAAAATCAAATTATAACTTTCTCGAAATGGTTTGCTTTATGTGGCCTATGGGAAATTACTTTGTGCCCTGTTATTTCCATTTAGAAATGCTTCCTTGTAGGCTTATAGCCTCTTAGTAATGCATTTCGACTTGAATAGCTTATGTAGTTGATCTATAAAAGAAATTGCAATGTGTCATATACGTATCCCCTATAGTAATTCTTTATTAATATTACATCAATGATATGGGTGTACTTTTCAGGATGGATAGAATGGGATGGAGAACGCTTTGAATTTGAAAATGCTCCTTCTTATTCGGAAAAAAACTGGGGTGGAAGTTTCCCAAGGAAGTGGTATTGGGTGTGTTTCTCTATCTTCTTTGACCTTTGATCTTTTGTTAGTCATAACGTCATGGATGCATTGTAATATTGAATACATCTTACATCATTATAGATCAGAAACTATGCCACCTTTGTCGTGATTTTGGTTCTATATTGGCAGTAAATTTCATCCAAGGTTTTAATGACAATTGACTTGGAATAATGGTTTACGAGTTCACAAGTAACTCAAACGTATTGACTGGACTTTTGCTTTATTCTTTCATGCATTTCTTTTTCTGAATATTTTTTAGAGAATGCACTGTGTTATTTGTTGTTTTCAGTTGACTATGTAAATACTCTTGTAGCTCTCTCCCAAGTTGCCCTTGTCGAGATTTTTTTGCACCGGGCATGACATTTGTCTTCAATATTATGTGGCTTCATGACTCTTTTAATCATTCCAGTTGTCAATCAGCTACATGTTTCTGTACTGAAGGTTGCAAGTATGCCATGCAATCGGTTGGTTTTAGTGCGCTACACTGAAGAATACCTTCTGTAAACATACTGTAATCAATTAATCTCAATTGTTATTTATCCTTCTAGCCCTAATTTGTTGTGGTAGCTATGGCATTTGAATATTTGTGAAATAGATTATTATTCTTGTTTCTAATTAACTCCACAGTTCACAAGCATAGCGAAAATAACCAATTGTACACTCTTTGCTCATACAGGTCCAGTGCAATGTTTTCTCAGGCACATCTAGTGAAGTAGCTTTAACCGCTGCCGGTGGATTGAGGAAAATTGGATTGGGTGAAACCTATGAAAGTCCGTCACTGGTATAACTTCTGATATATTCTACTTTTAATCTGGTGTATACTTTTAGTTTGTGCTATAAGTTACTGTAATACCTTGGCCTAACACTGAGCCTGGAATGCCACTCAATTACATCAACTACTAATTTAAACCACATATTACAATAAATTCCAGCAAGCATATAATGAACAAAAACCTGTCCACAGGTTACAATAGAAAATATTAAATGAAACTAAAGTACATAATAATCAGCATGCTAGATAACAATACTGAATAAAGAACCAATAGGTAATAAATAGTTCATAAACAGTATAATGGATGAATAAACAGGTTCCCACCAATCACTTAGAATTATTCAAAGATTATCAAGTCCTAGAAAGAATAAATCATCACACTATATTAAACGTTCTCATGGCCATGTAATTTAAGTATTTGAAGTGAGTGCAATTATTCCATGTGCGCTATCCCTTCCCATGCGAGATGTCGTCACTGACCACATAAAACAACAATAAAGTAAAGGTGAGTCTAAGACTCAGCAAGTACAAGATACAACGGTAAATACACAAGTTCATTAAACATTTAATGCATTATCATAAATCTCATACTCATTCTCAATTCTCATCAATATCTTTCTCATGAATGCAAATGCCATGATGCATCTCTTTCGGCTGACTGGTATAGTGAAATGTTCACTCGTCAGTGACACTTTTCTACCCCACGTTGAGAGTAGGGTTTCTACCTCTGTAGGATTTTAACATGGGGCACGCCAGATTAGCCATAATCATGGCAGTACTCACCGCCCTGGCCATTATGCAAGTGAATGATGCAATAATTCATTTATCTTTAACAACATTACTATGTCATTCCCATGGTAATTGCATCATTATCACAATCTTACTCTTTTCATCAATAATAAATATCTTAACAAAACATAATTAAATATCATGGTAATAAATCAACAAGACAACAACAACCTCCGTTGTTCACCATTATACAAAGCACTTGCCTCTTTTAACTTCTAGGAGCTGGGTAGCGAGATGATGGCAAGATACTAGAGGCCACATTCCCTGAACAACAATTAACATACATTCAAAAACATGCCATCGCAGCACCAAAACATTACACAAATCACCCTCGTATGTCTACGCCAAAATGACACAATTAACTCGATTCTATCGGACGCACTACCTGCTGTCCCGAAGAGTAAAATGCTCTAATTTATTCACGAATTCCAAATCTAGCAAGCCAATATTTTACGGAATCCTCATGCAATTTTCTACAACTTCCTAGTTGTGACGAACTTCCAACTCTACCATTTTCTCCCTGTTTCTTTCTCAGAACAACGTCATAGAGTGCATTAGGATAGACCGCTTCACAATTTCGTATCTTCAATTCTAAAACTAGAAAAGATATGAACGATACTGGTTCTGGAAACAACTCAAAATTTCTAAGCTTATTCAAATTATCACCAATTTTAATTCTTTCATTTACTAGGTGAAAACAGCCCACCTACACGATCTCTCGCCAACGGCAGATTACGGACAGCGACCTTCCCGAGGCCGCAACTTTTCACTCGCTACTTCGAATCTAGTGATCTATGTTATGAATAATGTATGTATATTCAATAGGGCCCAATGGGCAATATATATAGGAATTACAAAGGGGTTACAGATAAGGAAACCAAAATCTATTCTAGAGTCCTATTCTAACACCCCCCTCAAACTCATAGTGGATCACACATACTAAGTTTGGAGAGAAAATACAAATGTTGTGCTCTAGCCTGTGGCTTTGTAAAGAAATCAGCAACCTGTAGTTCTGATAGCATAAACTATAAAACAAGTACTCCCTTCTGCACCTATAAGCGAGGGTATGAAGCATCCACACCAATATGCATGGTGAGCTCATGCTTCACTGGGTCCCGCAATACTGATAGCGCTTGTACCGTCAGACAAAAGAGTCATAGGTCTCACCATAGGTATTCCAAAATCTGCAAGTAGCCACCTCAACCAAGTAACCTCTGCATCCTTCCGCCATACACGTGAGTGAGTGTCTGAAGCATTCACACCAATATGCTTGGTGAGCTCATGCTTGATGGGTCTGGGCAATCGATAGTGCTTGTCTTGTCGGACAAAAGAGTCGTAGGTCTCACCACGTACTCAAAATCGCAAGTAGCCACCTCAACCAAGTAACCTCTGCTTGTCATTGTCGCCATAGCTCTCAACTCACCTCTGCGCTCGAGCGGAAGCTGCGGTTTGCTTCTTAGTCTTCCAAGCAATCGGGAGGAGCCAAGAAAAACACGATGGCGTAAAGAGAACGACGATAAGAAGGATCACTAGTCCAGGTCGCATCGGAGTACGCCTGAAGCTGTAGTGAGGTGGAGGTAGGGAAAAACAAACGACGAGAGATAGTCCCACTCAAGTAGCGAAGAACACGAGTGCTCATAAGATACCCGAGATGAGACATGGACAAAAAGAGCAGGATTGTGGGAACTGACAGTGAAACCAACAACAGTAATTACGGAGGTAAAACAGCGCAAACCGAGCACGAGGAGCTGTTTGAGGCCATAAATAGCACGACGAAGGCAGACGGACATGCCCATCAGGAACAGAATACCCAGGTGGTGGCTGCATGTTGACCTCTTCATGCAAAACACCATCAAGAAAAGCATTCTTAACATCCAGCTGAGAGATAGACCACCGCGACGAAGCAACCACAACAAGAGTGTGAACAGTGGTCATATGGGCAACAGGAGCAAAAGTCTCATCGTAGTCCCGGCCATATTCCTACTAAAAACTACGGGCTACAAGGCGAGCCTTGTAGCACTCAATAGTACCATCGGACCTAGTCTTAATCTTGTACACCCACTTGCGTGATCGGACGAGCATGCACGAGTCGTACAATATCCCAAATCTCGTGCGTCGAAGTGCATCAAGCTCTTACGCCATAGCGAAGTGCCACTCGGAATAAGGAGCGACCTCATGATAAGAACTAGGTTGAGTGACAGAGAGGCATGAGCTATTGGAGCAAATCCAAGGCGATCGGAGGTCGAAGGAATGCCCGATCACGAAGTATGTAAGGAGTATCATCGGGAGGATCGGATGTGGGTGTCGGCAAGATCCCGTAAGAGGAGATCGGTGAAGGGCGAGGGCGTGCGGAGTAGTGAACACCGAGATACGAGGCGATGGTCTTTCAGAGGAACGAGGCGGTCTTTAGGAGACAACACCAAGGCGAAGGTACATAAGGAACCACCGGAGGCGGACTAGGGAAGGCGAGATAGTGGAGAAATGGGTGAAGAGTTTGAAAGAGACAACCATGAAATCGACTCAACAGTGGAAAGCGGGAGAAGAGGCCGAATCTCGATAGAAGAAAGGTCGAGATTCGTCAAAGACAACGTCTCGTGAAATCTCGATCAAGAATGATAACTTTTATGCTCGAACTATAACCAAGAAACACACACTCAACTACTGGGCTGATAGTTTATTGTGCTCACGAGGCTGCAGCAGAACAAAACAAGTACAACAAAAAACACGAAGGTGAGTGTACTGGGGGCTTGAGAATAGAGACTATAGGGCTGACACCCTTAAGAGCAGTAGAAGGCTGCATATTGATGAGATATGCGTAGTAAGCGAACTCAACCAGGCGTGGTGGAATATGAAAGGCGAGAACAGTGCGGGCAGTCTCAATCAGATGACGATGTTTGCGCTCAGCAACCTCATTCTGAGCATGAGCACCAGGACAGGAAGACTGGTAAAGAGTACCCTACTTAGAAAGCGTCGGCGCCCGAGCCGTAATGATTTCGCCAAAGAGAATCACGGTGAAAATACGAATGACAGAACCAAGCGAGTACGAACCATCGTTGCAAAACTACGATGAGCGCAAGAACCGACCATGATTAGAGATAGGAAAATCCATGTAAGCGAGAATAATCATCAATAAAGATAACATAAGATTTATGATCGCCTTTAGAGACAATAGGTGCGGTCCCGTATATCGGAATGAACTAAGTCAAAGGGCGAGAAGATAAGGACTCACTAGAATGATAAGGAAGTTGTAGGCGCTGCCCGACACAACCTTGACAAAACATGGTCGTGTCACGAGAATACGTCCAAGAACACCGACGAACTAATGGAGAAAGGCGGGAACCACACAAGTGACCTAAGCGGTGATGCCAGCGCGCAAAGCGCGGAGGTGGTGGTAGCGATGGCGGAGGAAGTAGGCGTAGAGGTGGCCGGGCGGCCGAAGTGGACGGAAGATGGAGACGATTAAGAATGTAGAGACCCGACGATCCCTACGGCACCAGCCAGTTCCAAGTACCATCCTTGTTTGTCGATCCTGAATGAAACAGGTGTGAGAATCAAAACCAACCCTACAACCGAGATCGGTGAGCTGACCCACCGAGAGAAGCTGCATGGTAAGCTGGGAAACAGCTGGAATAGAAAAATCAGTGGACAAAAGAGTGCCACGACGGTGACATGAGCAGAAATCTTGTTAGATATCTGAACAGAGATGGGAAAAATAGGAGGTCCTACTAAAGTGAGAGATGTGGAATCCGGTGTCATGTGAAAAGAGGCACCAGAATCGAGAACCCAAGAGGTACCTGGAGGAGACATCTGAGCTAGGTGGCGTAACTCCTGTGTGGAGAGAGTTGCTAAAGTAGAGCTCGAGTGAGCCGAGACAGTCACCTCGCCGAGAAGATCTGACGTCTTTGATCTGTCCTCCAGTGGAGGAAGGGCCTCCCTGCCCTCCCTTGGAGCGTGGACCTCCACGTGCCTTGTTCTGCTTTTTTTGCACCGCACAATGCTGATAGTCGTGCCCGAAGTTCTTGCAATAATTACATTAAACCCCAGTTGGTACAAAAACAGGAGCAGAAACAGACACCTGAGGAGGAACTGTAGTCGAAGCAGAAACCGTTGGTCTAGTCGAAGAAGAGGTAGCAAGCACAGCCGGAATAAACTGTGCTGCTAACCCGTGGCGAAGCTCCTCAGCACGAAGCGTGGAAAGAGCCTCGGTGACTGTCAGTCGTGATGAACGGCTCAGCAGTTGAGCCCTGACAGGCTCAAACTCTGGGCGAAGACGGCAGACGAAATCATAAAGACGAAGGCGATCACGATCCGCCTTCTGCACTTTATGACACACCTGGCAGAGCGGAGAAGCCAACTTATTCAGTTGGCGCCAGAGACTGGCCAGGGCTCGGAAGAAATCGTTGACGGGTGAGTCCTCCTGGCGAAGCGTCTCCAACTCACGCTGAAGCGAAAAGAATTGAGCATCGCTGCTCTGCTAGTATCGCTCACGCATGTACTCCCAGATCTGACAAGTGGTACGCAGACCAACAATATCTAACTGGATGGAGTCGTCGACGCTGACCACCAGGATGTCTCGAACACGGGCCTCATCAGCACACCAACGCTCAAAAACATCTATAGCATACTGATAAGCCTCATCAGCAGCATCAGAAGCAGCAGTGGTGTCTTCCTCCTTGGCAACCTCATCATCTGTAGGAGATGTAGAAGTAGGCTGTCTGCGAGGTGGCTGAACCGGCGACGACGGATAAGGTCGGATACCAGTAACATGTCCCTAGAGGCGGAGACCATCTAGCGTGATCTCCATGAGTGAAGACCACAACTTGTAGTTCGTTCCATTAAGCTTTGTTCCCGATAATGGAATCGCAGCGAATGGATCGGAAGCCATCGGTAGGTGGCGGCCGACGCCGCAGCGACCAAAACAACGGTTTGTGACGGTCTTTGGGCGGCGCAAGGTTAAATAACGTTCTCTCTCTTTTTCTTCTCTTTTTACACTACACATGCCCGTCGAGGGGCGATTTCTTTTAAAAGGCGGGTAAGCGGTTTCGCCGACTGTTACCAATAACAGCGTGCGGGGAACTAGGTTCCCGCCTGCGCTTCGCCGGCGGCGGCGAAAGCGCGGCGTGAGGCGACATGCGGCCGGGCGAACAAAGAGCAGATCTCGCGTTCGGTCCTTGGCCTTGTGCTTCCAGTGGAGAGGCGGCAGCGGCGGCTCACTGGGAGGAAAGAGGTCGGGGCTCGGCGCGGCGGCGGCGATGGCGCTCGGGCGGTGGCGGCGAGGCTCAGTGGGAGGCGAGGTCGCGGCTCGCGGCGGCGGCAGCGATAGCGGTCTTGGGGCGGCGGCGACGAGCTCGGGGCCCTAGTTCCCAACGGCGGGCGCGCGTGATCGGGGATGAAATGGTGCCGTGCGCCATGGCGTCGTCGACAACCGGGATGAGCGGCGACAGGCGACACGACCTTTCGCGAGCGGCGATAGCGGCAGGCGAGGATCGGTGCCACGAGGCGGATGTGACGGCGATCGCTAGGGGGTGGAAGTGGCGGATGGCGGAAGGAAGAAGCTAGGTTAGGCTCGATACTATGTTATGAATAATGTATATATATTCAATAGGGCCCAATGGGCAATATATATAGAAATTACAAAGGGATTACAGATAAGGAAACCAAAATCTATTCTAGAGTCCTATTCTAACAATCTAGACCTTTTTGGAAAGCTAATGAAATTATATACATCTTTTATAATTGGATGAAACCCTGAGTCCGATCTTAGGCACCTCTAATTTCCCCCACAAGGTCCCGCGTCGCAGCTCGACGAACTAGGGTTTACAAAAATCTACACTTCTATTGAACCAATCATCTACGAATTGAACAATAATTAATCTATGATAAATATAGGGATTATCAGACATTACCCTCGAAGAACACGACGTCGATCACGAAACCCGCGCAAAACCCTTCTCTTTCTTTCTTCTCTCCCTCCTCTCCTTGTTCTCCTTGCTTCCTTCTTCTTAGTCAGCAGTGGCACAGAAAATCCCAGCAGAGAAACAAGCATGCAACACTTTTCCTTCTTTCTCTCTTGCCTGGCCGAATGAGCTAGGGTTTGGGGTCCGGCTGATCCCCCCTTCCCTTTTAAGTGGCAGTCTGGTTCTCCCCTTGCCGAGTCGAAGGTGGACTTGGTTTGGGCCATGGGCCGGCAGCCCACTTCCTCTTCAAACCCAACTTTCCTCTAATCCTTTTCTCTTAATTAATCTCTTTTCTAATTAAATTAAATAGGGTATTACAGTTACATAGCTCATCATGCAAGCATATGCAAGCTTGATCCCTGGGTATCTGCCAAAAAAAGATTATTGTTGAACCAATTGGTCAATAGATACCGTGGAAATGTATTATCTTTTCTGCTTCTTTTGGAAGCATGAATGCATTTTCATTGTAAAACTGGTGACTGATACGATGCTGTGGGCATTTTGGGGATAACCATTATATCGCTATTGTTATGCCACGGATTGGTAGCTTAGTAGTTCAGATGTTCAGACGTTTAGTCTTTTTGTCCATTTTCATTGATCTGTTAATTACTAAGGGCGTGTGCCTTGTAAACTTTCATAAGAACAAGCCTGTAATGAAGGAACAGAAGATATATAATCCAATTACCCACATAAGAACTCTTCTTTGTTCTCTGCAGATTGGAGTCCATCACGAGGGAAAATTCTATGAATTTGTGCCTTGGATTGGGACAGTAAGCTGGGACATTGCTCCTTGGGGTCACTGGAAGATGTCCGGCGAGAACAAAAATCATTTGGTAATTGTCACCCAATGTTGGTTGGCTTATATTCATGACTGAGCAAGACGCTCACTTAGCTTTCTTATTTCTTAGATGGTCTGTAGTCTTAAAAGGATTAACTTGCAACCATCTCTGTTGCAGTTAAGCTCGAGAGCGCACTTAACTGTTACTGTCAAATTAGTTTGATGTTTTTTGAAGTTTTCAAGTCGCTTGCATTTTATTCTATTCCCCTTATAACATGCATTCCTACTTTTCCACAGGTAGAAATAGAAGCAACTAGCAAAGAACCAGGCACTGCTTTGCGAGCTCCTACTATGGAGGCTGGACTAGTACCAGCATGCAAAGACACCTGTTATGGAGATCTCAGGCTGCAACTGTGGGAAAAGAGATATGATGGTGGCAAGGGAAAGGTATGCAGCATTGGAACTTGATTTCAGATAGCTCGCATATTAGCTGTTTCAGTCATTCACTGTTCGTTGTTGATATCAATAGGATAGAAGATACATGATCCAAGCCGTGCTTTCATATGCTCTTTATTTTGACCTTTTCTGATAGGCTATTGTGATAAAAATAAAAGTGCATTCAAACGTAACACAGCTATTTTGAGATCAAAATTACCACATTCTTTTACATGTACATGTTTGGTGTATAGGCAGTTCAGTTGGGCAGCTTACATGAAGAGTGAATTAGCAAGTTTTGAGCAAGTGTGTAGATACGCATTATCAACACCATTAACAAATTTGCTCGCAGATGATACTTGATGCCACAAGCGACATGGCGGCGCTGGAAGTTGGTGGAGGCCCTGGTTCAATGGGTGGAAAGGCACAACTGTTCCAAACGAGCTTGTAAATAACATTGTCGGTACCCCAATCGACGTGGAGAGCCTATTCCCGATTCCAATTCTCAAGCCCCCAGGTCTGTAGGATTATTCAGGAGGAACCATGAAGAAATTGAGATGAACAAGCCATGATGGCACTCTAGCATCCTTGGACTTGGTTTTTGCATCATGGTGTAACGCAGTGAAGTACAGAAACAATTGACCCCTTTGAACCATGGGCTCAACAATCAGCATACAGGTTTCCCTTTTATTGAAGAAAGGTGTCATTTAGGCGAAAGCATGTTGCAGCATTAGTTAGTGTTAAAGAGTAGAGACTGCTATTCGATGTTATGTAACCTTACACACAGAAATCCATCAGATCTTTTATTTGGGGGAGTTCCATTTATGCCCCTTTGAAATAGCATAATTCAAAAGAATGTCCAGTTTAAAGAGAAGTAACTTACATAAAGTTTTTGTCTTCAACAAAAACTAAAACGTAATTCTTGCGTTCTTGATTTTCTACACCTCAAGGATCAAAATGTATAAGTGACACTTCGTATTTTTCCATGATCTCAGGAGTATCTGTTTCTGTTTCAATATGTCCGAGTCTAGAGTAGTTATTATATGTTTTCTTCTCTCTATATATTTAAATGCTTTGAAAGAGGTAAGGTGGTTGTGGTATATCATTTAATATAGATACATATGGCTATTTCTCATTTAGTATCTCTTAGTTTTAGTATTTTTTTAGCCTGTGCATACGATAGACCGTGAACAAATATAACGAAACAGAGGGAGCTAGCAAATATAGCGAAACAGATTTCTCATTTAGTATCTCTTAGATTTAGTATTTTTTAGTTTATATGTATGATAGACTG